>CAUYON010211904.1:0-14661 GCA_963573935.1 Arctocebus calabarensis
TCTCCTGCCTCTGCCTCCCAAGTAGCTGGGACTACAGGCACCCGCCACAATGCCGGGCCATTTTTTGGTTGCAGCCGTCATTGTTGTTTGGTGGGCCCGGGGGCTGGATTCGAACCCGCCAGCTCAGGTGTATGTGGCTGGTGCCTTAGCCGGTTGAGCCACAGGCGCCGAGCCGGAATTACCATCTTTGATTTAAAGAATTGCTCACTTCAGGCAGTGCCTGTGGCTAAGTGAGTAGGGCGCCAGCGCCATATACTGAGGGTGGCGGGTTCAAACCCGCCCCGGCCAAACTGCAACAAAAAAATAGCCAGGCGTTGTGGCGGGTGCCTATAGTCCCTGCTATTCAGGAGGCTGAGGCAAGAGACTCTCCTAAGCCCAAGAGCTGGAGGTTGCTGTGAGCTGTGATGGCACCGTACTCTACCAAGGGCAACAAAGTGAGACTCTGTCTCTAAAAAAAAAAAAGAAAGAAAGAAAGAAAGAAAGAAAAGAATAGCTCACTTCAAACTGATGATCTTAGGGGAGATCATAAAAATCAGCTAGTTGGGGGGAGTGGGAGGAAGGAGTGAAAGAGGGAGAGGGGAGGTGGGAGGAGAATTTGTAAGTTTTCACCTAATGGGCACAATGTAAGGGTATACCACACACCCCTTGGAGGAAGGGCTCAACTACAACTTGAACTTCACCTAACAAATGCAAACAATGTAACCTAATCATTTGTATGTTCATAATAATCTGAAATTAAGAAAAATTAGTTAAGATCCTTTTTTCCCAGCTCTTGTAAACATCTGTTGTATTAGTTCTCTACTGCTGCTGCAACAAATTGCCAGCAATTTGGAGGGTTAACACAAAACAAATTATTTTACAGTTGCAAAAGCCAGAAGTCTGATATAGGCCTCATTGGGCTAAAATGAAAGTGTCAGCAGGGGCTCAGCGCCTGTAACTCAAACGACTAAGGTGCCAGCCATTTACACCAGAGCCTGGGCCTGCCAAACAATAATGACAACAACAATCAGAAAAATAGCCAGGCGTGTGGTGGGTGCCTGTAGTCCCAGCTACTTGGGAGGCTGAGGCATGAAAATGGCTTAACCCACGATTTGGAGGTTGCTGTGAGCTGTGAGCACTCTACCCAGGGCAACAGCTTAAGGCTCTGTTTCAAAATAAATAAATAAATAAATAAATAAATAAATAAATAAATAAATAAAGTGTGAGCAGGGTGACCCTAGTGAAGAATCTGTGTCCTTGCCTTTTCAGCTTCTTGAGGTTGTCCACATTTCCTGGCTGTGGACCCCTGACATCTACCCCCAAACTCTAAGGTTGAGTATTTCTCACCCCACATTCCCCTGATTCTCATGTCTCCCCTTTTCACTTACAAGAATGTTTGTGATTACACTGGGGCCACCTGAATGATCCAGACTTATCCCTTTGTCTTTCAATCAGTTGATTAGTAACTTCAATTCCATCTGCAACCATCCATCCTCCTCCATTGGCAACCTTACACCCACCCCTGCCATATAATATATTTGCAGGTCCTGGGGGGCTATAATGGGACATCTCTCAGGGGAGCATTATCCTGCCTACCACAATTATCTAGCAGATGACTTTGTAAAAATTTCTGTTCATGGAGAAACGTGTGTGATGGGAGCAAGGATGCAAAGTACCTCCCAAAGATTACAGACTTGTTGAAACAAAGCCTTTGGTATTTGGCACAACAAGAAGGCAAAAATAAACTAGATAAAGGAAATCAGTTCAAAGAGAGAGACGCTCATGTGACTCTGTGTCCCAATGTTGGTGTTTTATCGTGTCATAATCAGAATCACAATTTTCAGATTTAAGCATTAGCAAATGACTCAGAGGCTTCTATTTTATGTCTAACTCTTTGGTCTCTTCTCTTTGGCGCCCTCTAACATGAATGTGTAATTAAAGTCCCTTGTTTCCAGGTTTACCAGGCTTTGAAATTACTCTTACCCCTAAATGTTTTCTTTAGGGGTAAGAATGAATCACAAAGGTCAGTGCATCCTTTTCGGTCACTTTGGGATGACAAAGTGGCAATGGCTGGCTGGAGTTGGTACCCATTTTTTTTTTCTTTTTCTTTTTTGAGATGGGGTCTTCCTCTGTAGTCCTGGCTAGAGTGCAGTAGCATTGTCATAGCTCAAGGCATCCTCCTGCCTTAGCCTCCTGAGTAGCTCAGACTACAGGCAGGCACCATCAGGCCCAGCTAAGCCTAATTTTCCACTTGAAAAAACTGGACACTTGATATAGGTAAAGGAGTTTTCTTCTCAGAATCCTGGTTGCAAACATTTTTTTGAAATGATCCTTCCCATGGATTTACTGGCCCTATTTGAAATTAGAAAGAGGAGGCATAGAAAAATGTAGATTATACTACATTATTTAAGTCACAGTTTATTTTTAGATTTAGTAACCTAGAAGGAGAGTAAGTTGTGGGCACTTCTTGTGCTAAAGTGGCCAATGTAATGGTAAAACGTGCTCTTTCTCTTTCATATGTTTTTACCCCTAGAACAGAGGACACAAAGTGGGAGGTGCAGAATGGTATCAATGGAGCAAGAAAGAAAGGAGAGGTACGGTTCGGCACCTGTGGCTCAACGGGCTAAGGCGCCAGCCACATACACCTGAGCTGGCGGATTTGAATCCAGCCTGGGCCCACCAAACAACAATGACGGCTGCAACCAAAAAAATAGCTGGGTGTTGTGGCGGGTGCCTGTAGTCCCAGCTACTTGGAAGGCAGAGGTAGGAGAATCCCTTGAGCCCAGGAGTTGGAGGTTGCTGTGAGTTGTGATGCCATAGCACTCTACCCAGAGGGACAGCTTGAGGCTCTGTCTCAAAAAAAAAGAAAGAAAGAAAGGAGAGGTCAACATAAAAACATGCAAACTGTTTCCAGTTACTTATTTGTTTGTTTATTATTAGATTAGAGACAGGGCCTTGCTATGTTGCCTAGGCTGGCCTTGAACTCCTGGCTTCAAGCAAATCTCCTGCCTCAGCTTCTCAAGGTAGCTGGGATTATAGGTGTACACTAGTGCTCCCAGCTGGCTTCTAGTTTTATGATATCTGTGAATTATCCATAAATGTCTCAGAATACTGGAGTGGGGCATTGCATTCATGTGTTGGAGATCAGTTTATTTATTTATTTATTTTTTGCAGCAGAGTCTCACTTTATTGCCCCTGGTAGAGTGCCATCGTATAATAGCTCATAGCAGCCTCAAACTCTTTGGCTCAAGCGATTCTCTTGCCTCAGCCTCCCAAGCAGCTAGGGCTATAGGCACCTGCCACAATGCCTGGCTAGTTTTAGAGACAGGATCTCACTCTGACTCAGGCTGGTCTTGAACTTGTGAGCTCAGGCAATCCACCTGCCTCAACCTCTCAAGTGCTGGAATTACAGGCATGAGCCGCTGTTGCTTGGCCTAGGAGGTCAGTTATTAATATAAGCTCAAGAGAGAAGCAGCTATAGCAAAACCAGAAAGGAGATTGATTGTAGAAGGAAGATCAGGACACTGAAGATAGAGTGTCACCCTGATCCAGCTTTTCTCAATGGGATCTTTTTAAGCACCTCAGGTTGAATTTAATTCAACAAAGCACTGATGGAGGTCTACTTTTCTAGAATAGCCATCATTCACCAAAGCACGAATGATAATCATAGGAGGTAAGATTTCATTGGGACGATAAGACATTAACATACAAAACAGGTAAGACATTATTTGAATATTTTTATATAGGAACTTCCAAATATAAACAAAAACAGAGAGAATAACATAATGAACCTCCATGTATCTCCATGTACATCATCTTCTTCCATGATGCTCAATATATGGCTAATATTGTTTTATCTACTCTCCTCCCTACACGATTATTACCTGCTGGTTTCTTTTTTTTTGGAGACAGAGTCTCACTAGGTCACCCTTGGTAGAGTGCTGAGGTGTCACAGCTCACAGCAATCTCAAACTCTTGGGCTTAAGTGATTCTCTTGCCTCAGCCTCCCAAGTAGCTGGGACTATAGGCACCCACCACAATGCCCGGCTATTTTTTGGTTGTAGTTGTCATGCAGGCCCAGGCTGGGCTGGAACCCGCAAGTCTGGGTGTATGTGGCTGGCACCCTACTCACTGAGCTATGGGCGCCAAGCCGGATTCTTTAAAAACTAATCCTAAATACCATTAGTATGTGGCATTTAAACTAAGTTACATAACTAAAATTGTAAGAGTGCAGAGAGTGGAGGATACAGAGAGGCCTTTATGGGTCAAGTGTGACTTGACTTAGTGCTTAAATGATGAGTTAAATTAGAGAACAAAGGAGGCGGGGTGGGGGGAGAACATTCCAGGAGAGAGGGAACAATACCAATAAAAGAAGGGACATTCTATTTTATTTATTTATTTATCATTTTTTAAATTAAATAATAGCTGTGTACATTAATGCAATCATGGGGTACAATGTGCTGGTTTTATATACAATTTGAAATATTTTCATCAACCTGGTTAACATAGCATTCATGGCATTTTCTTAGTTATTGTGTTAAGACCTTTATATTCTACATTTAGTAAGTATCACCTGTACCCTTCTAAGATGCACTGTAGGTGTGCTCCCACCAATTACCCTCCCTTTACCCATTCTCCCTCCTCCCCTCCCCTCCCTTGCCCCTTTCCCCATATTCTTGCTATCATTGGGTTATAGCCTTCATATGAAATCTACAAATTAGTTTCATAATAGGGTTGAGTACATTGTATACTTTTTCTTCCATTCTTGAGATACTTTGCTAAGAAGAATATGTTCCAGCTCCATCCATGTCAACATGAAAGAGGTAAAGTCTCCATCTTTCTTTAAGGCTGCATAATATTCTGTGGTGTACACATACCACAATTTATTAATCCATTTGAGGGTCGATGGGCACTTGGGCTTCTTCCATGACTTAGCAATTATGAATTGGGGGGCAATAAACATTCTGGTACAAATATCTTTGTTATCATGTGATTTTTGGTCTTCTGGATGTATACCTAGTAGAGGAATTATAGGATCAAATGGCAGGTTTTTTATTTTATTTTATTTTATTTTATTTTATTTTATTTTATTTTATTTTATTTTATTTTATTTTATTTTATATTTTTGAGACAGAGCCTCAAGCTATCACCCTGGATAGAGTGCTGTGGCATCACAGCACACAGCAACCTCCAATTCCTGGGCTCAAGTGAGTCTCTTGCCTCCAATTCCTGGGCTCAAGTGAGTCTCTTGCCTCCGCCTCCCGAGTAGCTGGGACTACAGGCGCCCACCACAACGCCCAGCCATTTTTTGGTTGCAGCCACCATTGTTGTTTGGCAGGCCGGGGCTGGATTCAAATCCGCCAGCTCAGGTGTACGTGGCTGGCGCCGTAGCCCATTGAGCTACAGGCGCCAAGCCAGCAGATCTATTTTTATTTTATTTTATTTTATTTTCGGCAGGTCTATTTTTAGATCTCTAAGTATTCTCCAAACATCTTTCCAAAAGGAGCGTATTAGTGTGCATTGCCACCAGCAGTGTAGAAGTGTTCCCTTTTCTCCACATCCATACCAACATCTCTGGTTTTAGGATTTTGTGATGTGGGCTAATCTTACTGGATTTAGATGATATCTCAAAGTAGTTTTGATTTGTATTTCTCTGATGATTAAGAATGATGAGCATTTTTTCATGTATCTGTAGGCCATGTGCCTGTCTTCTTCAGAGAAGTTTCTCTTCAAGTCCCTTGCCCACACTGAGATGGGACCACTTGTTCTTTTCTTGCTAATATGTTTGAGTTCTCTATGTATTCTGGTTATTAAACCTTTGTCGGAGACAAAACCTGCAAATATCTTCTCCCATTCTGAGGGCTGTCTGCTTCCTTTACTGACTGTGTTCTTGGCTGTGCAGAAGCTTTTTAGTTTGATCAGGTCCCAGTAGTGTATTTTTGATGCTGCTTCAATTGCCCGGGGTTGGGGGGGGTCCTCCTCATAAAATATTTGCCCAGGCTGATTTCTTCAAGAGTTTTCCCTGCACTTTCTTCTAGTATTTTTATAGTTTCATATAAAAAAATCTTTAATCCAGTGTTTTTTTTTGTTTTTTATTTATTTTTAAGGTTCAGGCCAAGTTTAATGAAAAGGGACCGAGACTCCCTTGGGCAAAGTTGACAGCTTCCAAGAGGAAACATTTAAAAAAAGAATGGGCTCAGCATCTGTAGCTCATTGGCTAGGGTGCCAGCCACATACACAGGAGCTGGAGGGTTCGAATCCAGCCTGGGCCTGCCAAACAGCAATGAAAACTGCAACTAGAAAATAGCCAGGTGTTGTGGCAGGTGCCTGTCGTCCTAGCTACTTGGGAGGCTGAGGCAAGAGAATTGCTTAAGCCCAAGAGTTTGAGGTTATTGTGAGCTGTGACACCATGGCACTCTACTGAGGGCGACAAAGCAAGACTCTGTCTCAAAAAAAAAAAGAATGAAATGCTGATACATACTACAATGTGGATGAACCTCGAAAACATTATGTTAAGAAAGAAACCAGACACTAAACCCCACAGATTATGTGATTCTGTTTATATAAAATGTCCTGAGTAGCCAAACCCACAGAACAGAAAGCAGACTGGTGATTGTAAGAGTGGGGGAAGGGATTGGGGAGTGAGCACTTAATGGATTTGGGATTTTATTGGGAGTGATGAAGATGTTTGGGAACTGGATAGAGGTGGTGGTTATACAATGTGTGAATGTACAAGATACCATGGAATTGCTCACTGGCTAATATTGTTATTCACATGTAACTTCAATAATAAAAATAAAAAGAATGAACATCAATGTTTAACTCAACAACATTATCAATCAGGTGTGGTAGGGACAATGCTAGGAACTGAGGAGACAATGAGGAACAAGGCTCCTGGCTTTATGGAGGCTGCAGTCCAGGGAGAGGCAGCCACCCACCTGGATGCTGAGAGAGAAATCTGCCAGGGTGCCCAGAGGGCCTGAGTATGGCTGGTTCAGTTTCATCTGCGCTTCACATACAAACATCATGTGAAGCACATATGTGATTTTAAATTCCTTAATAGCTATAATCAAAAAAGTAAAAAGAAACAGTTGAAATTATTTTAGTAAACTGCTTTATTAATTTGATATATTTATTTATTTATTATTATTTTTAATTGAGACATAGTCTCACTTTGTCACCCTCTTTAGAGTGCAGTAGCGTCAAAGCTCATAGCAACCTCAGACTCTTGGGCTCGAGTGATACTCCTGCCTCAGCCTGCCTGGTAGCTGGAACTACAGGCACCTACCACAACACCCGACTATTTTTTTGTTTTGTTTTCGCAGGCCCTGGGCCAGGTTCTAACCCACCAGCCTTAGTGCATGTGACCAGTGCCCTAACCACTGAGCTACGGGCGCCCCCTAATTTGATACATTTAAAACACTGTAATTTCAACATGTAATTACTGTATAAAATTATTAGTGTGATGTCTTGCATTCATTTCCATGCGAATTTCTTAAAACCCAATGTGTGTTTTACACTGATAGCTTCAGACCAGCACTTTGCAAACTCTCAGCAGCCACACATGCCGACAGCTACTACTTTGGACAGCACAGTTCTGGGAGGACATGAGAGGCTTCCCCAAGGCAGTGGCTTGGGCCACTAGTGGCAGAGAAAGTCATGGGAGCCACTCCCAGAGAGGTGCTGAGCCTGTAAGCCATGCGGGTGGCACATTCCATTCAGCCAGGGTGAGCCTGATTTTTATGGAAAATAAGTATACCAGGGAAGATGTCTTCATGCATGTCTGATATTTCGTTTTTTCTGATCAATTTCCCAGGAGTGGAGATAAAGAAGAAACATAAAGGCCAAATTCCCATCCACATAATTGATTTAACGATCCCTCCATAAACCCGACTGTCTGTCTCCAGCATTCTTTTCAAAGTGGAAATAAATCTTGCAAAACTCTTTGATCTCAATTTAGTCATTGGTGCCTTGCTCAAGGAAATGTTTCAGTATTAGCCAAGAGTAAAATGTCCCAAGGCACCTTCTGATTTCAGAAGAAGTGTAGAGTATATACCAACAACTTTAAAATATTTTCTATTTTTTTTGAGACAGTCTCACTTTCTTGCCCTGAGTTAGAATGCTGTGGGGTTATAGCTCAAAACAACCTCCAAGTCTTGGGTTCCAGCAATCCTCTTGCCTTGGCCTCTCAATCAGGCAGGTCTTAAACTTATGATCTCAAGCAATCCACTCGCCTCGGCCTCCCAGAGTGCTAGGATTACAGGCACTGTGCCCTGGAAAAATATTTTTAATTTAATCCTAAAATAATTTCAAACATACAGTAGAGTCACCCAGATAACACAATTTTAACATTCTGCCTCATTTCTAAGATATCTATGTAATTATATATGTGTGTTTTTGCATATACTGTATATGCACACATGCCGATATTATGTGTTTTTTAAATCATATTCCTTTCCTCTTATTTTCTTCAGCTCCTATTTCCTTACATCAATGACATTCTCTCTTTTTAAAAATTTTTGATGATTATGGGTACATAACCATGTATCTCTATTGGGTACATGTGATGTTTTGATACAGGCATACAATGTGAATTAGTCAAATCAGGGTAATGGGGATATCCATCACCTCAGGCATGTAAAATTTCTTTGTGTTAGGAACATTACAATTCCACTCCTTCAGTTATTTGGAAGTATACCCTAACTTACTGTTGGTTAACATTGCTTTGTTGTGCTATCAAATATTGTTCATTCTGTCTAACTATCTAACTATATTTTTGTACATGCTAACCATCTCCTCTTCATCTCCCTCTCCCCAGTACATTCCCAGCCTCTGGTAACTCATTCTACTGTCTCCATGAGATCAATTGTTTTTAATATTTAGCTCTCACACATGTGTTAGAACATGTGAGATTTGTCTTTCTGTTACTGTCTGTTAACTTGACTTATTTCAGTTAACATAATGTCTTTCAGTTTCATCCATGTTGTTTCAAATGACAGGATTTCATTCTTTTTGTGGCAATATAGTATTCCATTGTGTACATATACCATAATTTCTTTATCCTCAATGACATTTTCTTAATATAAGTACAGTACAATTATCAAAATTAAGAAATTTGATATCAATACTATAGTACTGTCTAATCCCCCAAATTTTAACAATGTATCCCAATAACATCCTTTGGATATAGTATCTCACTCAGGCACTCAGGCTAGGATGCAGGGGTGCAATCATAGCTCACTGTAACTCTAAGTAGGCTAAAATGATCCTCCTGCATTAGCTTCTTAAGTAGATAAGATTACAGGTATGTACCACCATGCCCAGCTAATTATTTTATTTTTAGTAGAGATGAGGTCTTGCTATGGTGCCTAGGTTGTTCTCAAACTCCTAGCTTCTAGCAATTCTCCCATTTCAGCCTCTGAAAGTGCTGGGATTACAGACATGAGCCCCCATGCCTGACCGGGATAATATCCTTTACAGCAGTATCTCCTTAATTCATGATTCAATCCAGGATCAAGTTTTGTATGTAGTTATTGTGTCTCTTTCATCTCCTTTAATCTGGAACATTTTCTCACACTACTTTATCTCTCATGACATTAATATTTCTGCAGAATACAGGTCACATTTTTATATAGTGCCCTTCATCTTGGTGTTGTCTGATATTTAGATTGTTTTCTCATTCTGTTGCTCAGTCTAGAGTGCCATGGCCTCAGCCTATCTCCTGGCAACCTCAAACTCTTGGGTTCAAGCAACCCTCCTGCCTCAGCCTCCTGAGTACCTGGCACTACAGGTGCCCACCAACATGCTATGCTAATTTTTCTATTTTTAGTAGAGACAGGGTCTTGCTTTGCTCGGGCAGGTCTCAAACTCCTGAACTCACGAGTTCTTCCTACTTTTGCTTCCCAAAGTGCTATGATTACCGTTAGTCACCCAGCCCCAACTCTTCAACATCTTCTAACATGAGGAAACATCTACAAAATCAGAGCCATGCACTTCACTGGTCAAGGCAAAGAGTGGTAAGTCTGTAATTTCTCACTATGGTTCCTACTTCCTCCAGGTTCCTCTGGAGGAGGACTGTGTGGATTGACTGACTCATCTGTATTCACTCCTGGTTCTTAAAGGCAGGTGGGCTGATCAGAGGAGGACAAGGAAAGAGTGTGAGGACAGGTCTCACCAAAGTCACAGATTGGAAATAAGCTAAGCAACATTAATATGGAACAAGCATAGCAACCACATTTTTAAAAAGTGTATAAAAACTATCATATCACAACTCTGTAAAGTTGGGATTTTGAGATTTCTCATTTTTAGTCATATTGCTTTTCTTGTTAGTTCTTGTTTGCTTGAGTCTTTCTTTGCTCATCTGCTGAGACTAATATGTAGAGGTTCATAAACAGAAGGCGTACCATGTGAGCGTGGAGAATCAAAGGGGCCGTCTGCTGGGGCATGCTCACAGAAGCTGACTCATGGGGCCAGGATCACATGCTCAGCTCTGGCTCTGGGGCTCCTTCACATCCTGGTCTTTCTGTTGGATAATCATCCTGCACTTTGATTATAATCCATTATAATAGTTCTGTTTGATTGCTTGGTTAACTATTGCACAGATCACTCGTGATTCTGACAAACCAGCTGTCATGAAGATGAGATGTGACTGCACAAGGCCTGTGGGACGCTGTGCAATTTAATGGCCTTGCACCACATGACTATCCAGCAGCAGGAGGGTCCTCATAGCAGAACCATAAATTTCATTAGGAAAGGCCAAGCATAACTTACAAAAGCTACAGCTAACTTCTGTTCTTCTACAGTTTGAAAACCATCTGAAACTACAATAGAAACCTATGTAAAGTGACCACTCAAGGGACTATAAAAAATTGTCAACATGGAGATGGTCAACATAAGCAACTAGGCCTACTGTACTGACATATACAAGCGGTGCATGTCGGGTCTTAAGGAGGTGGTCAGCTATGGATGTTCTATAGTATTTGGGAAAGTGATTGTATTTCAAGATGAGTTACTTGCCTTAAGAAAAGTTGGTTTTGCTATTGCTTGCTTCTGCACCCATAAAGTCATTCAATTTTCTGGGTTGCCTTTTGAAGGTCAAAAATTAGCCTACCTATCATAATGCCAGTTTCGGGGCAAACAATTTTCATTGCCTAAATGCCCAAAGCCATTTCCTGATTCTTCATTCCCTGATGCTATCAGAGTTTTGGGTGGAGATCTCCAGTGCTCCAGGGAAGGAAGGGATCCAGCCCTTGGTCTAAGTAAGGGAACCTGTGATACTCTTCTGAGAAGTCTGCTGTGGGACTCCAGGGATTTTCTTTCCCTACAAGAGGGACAAGGCCTATACAAAGCCAAGTTCTTTGCCCATGTTACTGCCAGTTTTCTGTCTTTGAACATGGGCACATGAGAAAGTGAACCAAGGAGCTGCCACAGCCATCTTAAAACTGTGAGGACACGAAAGAGGCACCGATATAAGGCCCTGCTCCAGCATCACTGAGCTTGAAGTGACGTCAGGGTTCCCTCTAGATTTCTAGTTATGTCAAAATTAAGGACCTTTTAGTAAGGCATTTTGTTACTTGAAGCCAGAAGCAAGTCCTAAGTTACCGCACCCATTACTAGCAAGGTCCTGTGCTAAGCAATCAAGGAAACAAAAACTATATTGAATATGACTCCCATCCTCAAGGGACAAATAATTGCAGTTCAGGGGCTGGTAGTTTTTTTTTTTTCCTGTAAAAGACCAGGTAGCAGATATTTTCAGATTTGTGGGCCATAGGGTCTCTAGTTACAGTGCAAAAAGCAGCCATCGATAGTGTATACATGAATGAGCCTGGCTGTGTGCCAATAAAACGTTATTTGGGGACAGTGAAAGTTGTATTTCATAGAATGTACATGTGTCACAAAATATTTTTCTTTTCTTTTTTGTTTTTTTTTGAGACAGAGCCTCAGGCTGTCACCCTGGGTAGGGTGCTGTGGCATCACAGCTCACAGAAACCTCCAACTCTTGGGCGCAAGCGAGTCTCCTGCCTCTGCCTCCCAAGAAGCTGAGACTACAGGTGCCTGCCACAACACCCGGCCATTTTTTGGTTGCAGCCATCATTGTTTGGCAGGCCCGGGCTGGATTCGAACCTGCCAGCTCAGGTGTACATGGTTGGCGCCTTAGCCGCTTGAGCCACAAAATGTTTTTCTTATTTTTTAACCAATTAAAGATATAAAAAGCTTCCTTAGGCTGTGCAAATCATGCGGTGGGTTGGATTTGGTTCCCAGCCATAGTTTGATGATCCCTGTTCTGGGAAAAAGGAGTAGCCTAGAAAAAAACAAAAACAAAACAAAAACAAAGCTGCCCTTTTAACTTACAGGAAGGGAAAATGAAGTAGGAAAAAGCCTGGCTTTAAAGTTTTGTTTTTCTTTTACTATGCTTTTAAACAAAAGATAATCTCCACAGTCAAGCCTGAGAGGGGAGAGCAGACTAGAAAACCAATTTGGATGAAAGAAATGTTCGTGGGATTTTTTTTTTTTTTTTGGCCAGGGCTGGGTTTGAACCCACCACCTCCGGCATATGGGGCTGGAGCCTTAGTCCTCTGAGCCACAGGTGCCGCCCCATGGAATTTTATTTAATGTCTATTTTTTTCAAATAGAAAACAGACCAGATTACAAAAATAATCATGGCAGACCCCATAGTTCAAGCCTGTTGCTCTGGTCTTCTCTGTTGCCAGCATCTCTACCTTCTGCAAAATGAATTGTATTTTTCTCTATTTTGTCTCATGGAGAAGATAACTTGAAGGGCCACAGGAAGTTATTTGCTTTTTGTTATTGATTTTTATTTATTTATTTATTGGCCGGGGGCCAGGTTTGAACCTACCACCTCTGGTATATGGGGCCAGTGCCCTACTCCTTTGAGCCACAGGCGCTGCCCTAATTATTTGCTTTTTTTTTTTTTGAGCCTCAAGCTGTCACCCTGGATAGAGTGCAGTGGCATCACAGCTCACAGCAACCTGCAATTCCTGGGCTCAAGTGAGTCTCTTGCCTCTGCCTCCCAAGTAGCTGGGACTACAGGCGCCCGACATAACGCCCAGCCATTTTTTGATTGCAGCCGTTGTTGTTTGGTGGGCCCAGGCTGTATTCGAACCTGCCAGCTCAGGTGTATGTGGCTGGTGCCTTAGCCCGTTGAGCCACAGGCGCCGAGCCACTTCTGAAGTTTTGTTTAGGAAGTTCTTTTCCTGAGTCACTGAGATAATTCACCTACATCTTTTTTTTTTTCCTATTAGTCTCATTGTTTCTTTCTTTTAACTTTTGGTCTTTCTATGATCCATTTGCTTTGTATGGAGCACTAGATGGGAATCTGGCTTTATTTTTATACTACTCGAATAGTAGTAAGATTTCCCAATACCATCTTCCAAGAAATCCCTCTTTTGCCTGGCTTGTTGCAGAGGACAGTTGGAGGAAACTGTCACCATCACAGGGGTTGTCAACTATGAGGACGCACAGCACAGGGTCCCAGGCAGCGGTTAGAGCAGACTAGATGTCCTTGTAGTAGCACGGATCTTAAGACTGTAGGATGAATGCTCCATAAATCACCTGTGTAAGTTAAAGGCACGTGCACTCACCACGATATCCCTTTGCACAAATCCTTGGAGACAGAAGTGGGGGGGGGGATGTGGGAGTAAGGAAGGGGAGTAAAAGAGAATGATTAAATATAAAGGAAGGGAAAGGATTTATGTGGACTAAGATGAGAATGTGTCTTGAACTGAGCAATAAAATTAACTCCACTCTTTTCACCTATTACCAACAACACAAAGTTAAAGAGAATCTTGAAAAACCAGCTTGATTTCATGTTGCAACCTGGGGGTTCCTGCTTATTCCTGCCTTCCAAGTGTGAGTTTGGTAGTAGTTTATCATGTCACATCAGGTGACTTTTTCCTGGGGGAGAGGCAGCCCAGGTGCAGGCTGGAGTGTGAGGGAGGCCTGAAGCAGTATTTGAGGTGGACCATTCTGGCAGGGTTGTAACCAGAGAGAATAACTATTATCCACCCAGGATGATAACAATGACAATGACAATGATAATTGTTTTTCATACACTGGACAGTGATCTAAGTGTTTACATGCCCACAACAATCTTCGGGTAGGTAGGTACTCCAGTTGTTCTGATTTTACAGATGAGGAAACAAGGGCACAGAGAGGTGATGTACTTTGCCTAAGAACACACAGCCAATAAGTACTGGAACTGGTATTTGAACTCCTGCTGTTTCACGTCAGAATTTGTCATTGAACCCTTACTGTGCTGAGGGTCTTGCTGGGTGTTAGCAGTACCTAGTGAAACAACTCACCTGTACCACATAACTTTTGCTCTTTGTATTTAGATTGGGAACAAAGGTTTAGTTTTTCTGTTTGTTTGTTTGTTTTTTAATACGCAGCATGAAGTACTGCGGGAGACGATGTGCAATTTTTTTTTTTTTTTTGTAGTTTTGACCAGGGCTGGGTTTGAACCTGCCACCTCCAGTATATGGGGTCGGTGCCCTATTCCTTTGAGCCACAGGTGCCACCCACAAATTTTTTTTTTTTTTTTGTAAGACAGAATTTATTCACAGAAAAGAAAGAAAAGAATACAGAAAACATTAAGGCATCTGTTAGAGGGAGAAAATTCTAGTGGGGAGAGAGAAGCTCTCTCCGTTTCTCTCCCAGTCTTTC
>CAUYON010211921.1:0-15125 GCA_963573935.1 Arctocebus calabarensis
ACTATGTTGCATCTGGTTCCAGGTCTAAGTGGAAAAGCTTTCAGTTTTACAGGTGGTGCCTGCAGCTCAAGGAGTAGGGCACTGGTCCCATATACTAGAGATGGTGGGTTCAAACCCAGCCCTGGCCAAAAAAAAAAAAAAGAAGAAGAAGAAGAAGAAAAGAAAAGCTTTCAGTTTTACTCCATTCAGTACAATATTAGCTGTGGGTTTGTCATAGATAGCTTTGATAGGTTTAAGAAATGTGACACCTATTCCTATACTCTTCAGTGTTCTAATTAGAAAAGGATGCTGAATTTTATTGAATGCTTTTTCTGCATCTATTGAGAGGCTCATATGATCTTTGCTTTGCTTCTGTTGATACAGTGAATATTATTTATGGACTTGCATATGTTAAACCAGCCTTGCATTACTGGGATGAAACCTACTTATCATGATGTATGGCTTTTTTAATGACAAGCTATAATCTATTGGCTAGGATTTTGTTGAGAACTTTTGCATCTATAATAATTAGTGAAATTGGTCTGAAGTTCTCCTTTTTAGTTGGGTCTTTTCCTATTATTGGTATCAGGGTGATGTTTGCTTTGTAGAACATTTGGGGAAGATTCCTTCCTCCTCAATTTTTTGGAATAATTTCTGCAGTATGGGAATGAAGGTTTGATAGAATTCTGGTGTGAAGCCATCTGGACCAGAGCATTTTTTTTGTTGGGAGATATTTTTGTTTCTTTGATCTCAGTCCTTGAAATTGATCTGTTCAGGAGATCTATTTCCTTCTCGGCTAAGTCCAGGGAGAGAATGTGATTCCAAATATTGATCCATTTTCCTTCACATTGTCAAATTTCTGGACATAGAGTTTCTGATAGTATTCAGAGATAATCTCTTGTATCTTTGTGGCATCTGTTGTTATTTCCCCTTTATCATTTCTGCTTGAGGTTACTAGAGATTTTTGTTTTCTATTTCTAGTTAGTCTGGCCAAAGGTTTATCCATTTATATATATTTTTTAAAACCCAACTTTTTGTTTCATTAATTTTCTGAATGATTCTTTTGTTTTCACTTTCATTAATCTCTGATTTAATTTTGGATATTTCTTTTCTTCTGCTGGATTTAGGCTTAGATTGTTCTTCTTTTTCCAGCTCCATAAGATGAGTTTGCTGATGCACTCTTTCTCTCTGTTTTTTGGATGTAGACATCTAAAGCAATAAATTTTCCTCTCAGGACTGCTTCTGCTATGTCCTACAGGTTTTGGTAGCTCATGTCTTCATTGTTGTTATACTCAAGGAAGTTACTGATTTCCTCTTTTATTTCTTTCTGCACCCAACTGTCATTCAGCATAAGGTAGTTTAATTTCCATGCCTTTGTGTGGAGTTGAACGTTTTTGTTGGAGTTCCATCTTTAGTGCCTTGTGGTCTGAGAAGATATAAGGTAAATTTTCAATTGTTTTGATTCTGTTGAGGTTTGTTTTTTGTCCTACGATATGAAAAATTTTGGAGAATGTTCCATGGGGCAATGAGAGAAATGTATATTCTTTAGCTTTGGGATGGAGTATTCCTTATACATCTATCAAGCACAGTTGTTCTAGGGCAGCAGTTCTCAACCTGTGGATCGTGACCCACAGGAACTGTATTAAAGGGCCATGACATTAGGAAGGTTTAGAACCACTGTTCTAGGGGACTCACTTAAGTCCCTTATATCTTTGTTTAATTTCTGTTTAGAGAATCTGTCCAACTCTGTAAGAGGAGTGTTAAAGTCCCCTGTTGTTATGGTGTTATAGGATATCATATTGCTCGGACCAATTGAGGTCTGTTTCAAGAATCTGGCAGCATTTGAGTTGGCTGTATATTTAGAATTGAAATGTTTTCAGGTATTTTACCCTTGACCAATATGAAGTGTCCACCTTTGTCTTTTTTTTTTTTTTTTTTTTTTTGAGACAGAGCCTCAAACTGTCACCCTGGATAGAGTGCAGTGGTGTCACAGCTCACAGCAACCTCCAGTTCCTGGGCTCAAGTGAGTCTTCTGCCTCCGCCTCCCAAGTAGCTGGGATTACAGGCACTCGCCACAATGCCTGGCCATTTTTTGGTTGCAGCCGTCATTGTTGTTTGGTGGGCCCGGGCTGGATTCGAACCCGCCAGCTCAAGTGTATGTGGCTGGCACCTTAGCCCGTTGAGCCACAGGCACCTAGCCCACCTTTGTCTTTTTTTACTTTAGTTGCTTCAAATTCACTTGTATCTGAAAATAAGACTGAAACCCCTCTTTTCTTCTGAATTCAATTTGCCTGAAAAATTGTCTTCCAACTCTTAACTTGGAGTTTTAATTTGTCTTTTGAGGCTATGTATGTTTCCTGCAGACAACAAATAGATGGCTTGAGATGTTTAATCCAATCAGCCAACCTATGCCTCTTCAGTGGGGAAGTCAAGCCATTAACGTTTATTCAGATCATTGATAAGTGCGGTAGCATTCTATTCATCTTATTTTGTGAAAGTCCATTGTCTTAGTTTTGTCTAGGTTCTGTCCTTTAATTTCTGAGTGCTTACTTTGCTGGTGGTCCATTGTGATGGTCAGTGTGTAAAGCAGGTTGAAGTATCTCCTGTAGAGCTGTTCTTGTTGTGGCAAATTTCCTCAATCTTTGCATATCAGTAAAAGATTTGATTTCTCCATCAAGTTTAAAGTTAAGCTTAGCAGGATATAGAATTCTGAGCTGGAAATTGTTCTGTTTAAGTAGATTAAAGGTAGATGACCATTGTCTTCTGGCTTGAAAATTTTAATTAGGGAAGTCTGCAGTCACCCTGATGGATTTGCCCCTGTAGATCAATTGGTGCTTACTCCTGGCAGCTTGAAGAATCTTTTCTTTTGTCTTGACTTTGGACAGGTTCATCACAATGTGTCTTGGAGAAGCTCTATTAGAGTTGAGATGACCTGGGGTCCAATATCCCTCTGAAATGAGTATGTCAGAATCTTTGGTGATATTTGGGAAGTTTTCATTTATAATATTCTCTAGTATGGCTTCCATTCCTCTAGGACATTCTTCTTCCCCTTCTGGGATACATATAACTCATATGTTTGAACGCTTCATAAAGTCCCATAACTCTGTCAGTGAATGTTCTGCTTTCTGTCTCTTCTTTTTTGCCACTTTAACTATCTGAGTTATCTCAAGAGCTTTGTCTACCTCTGAGATTCTTTCTTCTGCATGGTCTAATCTGTTGCTGATACTTTCTATTGCATCTTTAAGTTCCCTAATTGCTTCAATTCCTTCAGCTCTGCTATATCCTTTCTATATTCTTCATATCATTTATCTCTTATTTCTATTTTTGGATTTCCTTTTGGTTATTTTCCACTTTCTCAGAAATTTCCTTCCTTGTTTTTTGGTTATTTTCCACTTTCTTGGAAATTACCTTCATTGTGTTCATCTGTATTTTAAATTCCCCTCCTATCATTTCTAACATTTCATTATAGATAGACTCCTCTGCAGTAGCTAAATCACGGTCCCTTGGGTGGGGTGTTGCTCTGGACTGGTTTTTCATGTTGCCAGGATTTTTCTGCTGATTCTTCCTCATGAGTGTTTTCTTTTATTTATTTCCTTGCCCTAATTTGCCTTTCACTTCCTCTTGCTCTTTAAGTTACTGTGCCTCTAGCCTAAGGTTTTGATGAGTCCTTTTGGTACAAGACTAAAAGAATGAGAAGGTTGAAGAGCAAGAAGGGAAAAAAGATTTTTAAAAAAGAGAATGGAAAAGGGGTGAATAAACGGGAATATTGACAAAAAGAAGAGAGGCACAGAAAGAGGGAGACAGGAGTAAAAAATGTGTACAGTAGGGTACTTTGACCCACACCCTAAAAACTCCCAACCTCTGCAGGTGTTGGGTTGAGTGGTTGCCTTGAGGTCAGCAGCTCTTTGCCAGCCTAAGCAGACATTGTACCCCACCTCCACCAAATAGAGAGGAAAGACAAAAAAACTATAAATCAAACCAAAGCAAACAAACAGAAAACCTTACAGTACAAAATTGAGGGGAAAACCAAATAGCAGGGGCAGAAACACTATCAAAAATTAAGTTCTTATTATTAAAGAAGGCAACAGTGAAAAATTATATTTACACAAGAAAAATGAAGAAAGAAAAAAAAGAAAAAAGAAAAAGAAAGAAAAATGTAGGAGGGGGTTGGAAAAAAAAAATCCAAAAACAAAAACAGCATATGTATTTTGCTGAATATTATCTGGGTAACAGGTGATCTTCTGGGGCATGAGATGCTAATCACAATGCTGATACAGCTGTATGATATGGAGACTGGAGGCCACTGCTGACTTCTTTGCTCTCAAACCCCACAGGGTTAAGAGCCTGAATCTATCCCTCAGCCCACTTAAAAAGACAATTTAAGCCTTTAACCATGCCAAAGCAAAAGGTTTCTCAGGAAAGCACTTGTTGCTGGGATCTTTCCTGAAGTGGCTGCTGGGTTATCTAGTGCACCAAAACCAGCCTCAACCTATGCCCTTGAGGGCCGAGACTGCAAGGCAGCCCTCCTACTGCCCCACACTGAAAGCTCAGCTCTTCCCCAGCATCTCAGTTCCAGCCTTTGGCACTGCTCGCAGTCGCTAGATCACTCACCCAAGGTCTCCCAGCTGGAGCCTGTGTCACTCTGTGACTCTGAAGGTGCAGCTTGCATGGGCAGTTTTCCCACAATGGCTGCATGTGGCCCACAGCCAAACAATGTTAGCTCTGTTCTGGCCCAGCAGCTCAGTCACGAGCCCTGGACAACACTTAAAGTCATCCACTCTCGCCCTAGTTCTCCCAAGGCATTTCAACCAAGTTCCCAAGTCCAAAAAAAACCCAAAACAACCCCCAGGGAAGGCTTTCCCTTTCTGCAAACTCACTGCTGTTATAGTTACAGCTGTGGCAGCCTCGGACCGATTGCAACCACTTGCCCATTCTCCACTGCTTTTGTCCTCCTCCTGAGTCCAGAAGTCTCTTGCTGTCTCCCTGTGTCCCCAAAGGGATGTGTCTTGGCAGAGCCCACAAGCCAGAGATGCCTGGAGTCTTCTCTCCCCAATCTCACCACTCCCGGTTGCAAAGAAGCTGTTACTCAGCCACCATCTTTACCCTGCCCCCAGAGTACATTTTCTAATAAAGCTGAAATAGGGTCGATGGTGGCTTACCATGGCCAGGACCCCAGAAAGAAGAAGTTATGCTCTGTACCGATCACAGCAGGGACCAGGCAAACACAGAACCAGATGGCAGAGAGAAATGCGCTGAGAGCTTGCCTGCCCTCATTTTCTTCTTGATTTCTTCCTTCTTTCTTCCTTGCAAACTCAACTAGTACACAGAAAGAAGACCGCTTACTGATTACTAGGTGAGACTCTGCTGCTCAGCCTACTAGGCTGCATCGCACTACTCAAAAAAGCAAGCAGACACTAAGATTGAGAGACAATTTAATGTATTATTTGTGGTACATTTTTTCTTTGCCAAAAACAAAAATAAAACACACAGTGAAAAATAATAAAAGTAGGAGACTGAAGTATATAAGGCAAGTACTACATACGAATCTACATAACCCTAGTGTGCAGAGAGATCTTCTTGACCAACAAGATTTCATGCCAAGCTGCTATTAGTTTGGATGCAAATGCCATCTCTGCCTGTGGTGTCCAGTGTGCAGACTGTAATCACCAGAAGTTACTCTGTTTTAAGATTTCTACTTCAAAGTCCAGCATGGCTTGGCAGTGACAATTGTTATACTGAATGCACATAATACAAACCAAGGAAAAATACACAGTGGAAAAACATAAAATGTTTTCTCTACTTAACCTAGCAGTGCTTACTGAGCAGCATGCTTTCTGCATCTCCATCACCTGCAGCCCACGGCCGCAGGAAATGCACCCCGTGAAGCCAGACGCTGCAGGTGACATGTAGGATACAGCTCGCCTTTTCTGCTCAGCACTAGAGAAATCTACTACCAGATTCTAGGACCAACAGCCTGAGAGCAGCAATGTGGCAGGATGTCATTCATTTATCTTTTTGCTCCAAAATAAAAAATAAAGTAATAATACTGTTGAAGATCCCAATTAAACTTCCATCTGATTCAAAATTCATCTTCAGAGCTGTCAGCTAAGAGCATTACTCGATCTTGCATGCTGTTGAATTCTCTCTGCTAGAGAAAGAAAACAGAAAAGCATTAACTTTCTGCTGCAGAGCAAAGCTGAGAAACAGGCCCACTTTAAAAGACCAACAAAGAAAGCTGAGGCAGCAGCTGCAGCAGCTGATCCAAACCGCCGGGCAGGTCAGTGATGTTCATGCATCGTTAGGCCCTGTGTGCCTTATTAAGCAAATTACATAAGCCAAGAATGTTCTGAAACTGATATGGCTTTGCTATTTCTGGTCCCATACCTTTCTTTTATGTCTTTTGAAGCCATTTCTCCTTCGACGATTCATAGCCTTAATGCTGTACAGTGCTCCCAAGATGAACAAGGCACCGGCTATGCCAACCCCCACGGGCACCAGCATCCCAGACACGTAACCAGCCTGTGCAAAGACGGAGACGCATGTCAGGACGCCCCCAGGCCACCCCAGAGGGTGGAGCTCAGGGGTCCTCTTTCCTGCCAGGTAGCAATGGGTGTCGAGTCACTCAGAATTTCCATGTTTGCTTTGTTATAAAATAAATACAACCCAGAATAAGTTACTTTTTGGGAACTCAGCAACAGAGAGAGAGGTGTGCCTATCTGGGGATATTTCAAATACTTAGAAGTATGAAGTAAACCAGCCCACCTAGGGGCACCTCCTGCTATTTGCTTATTATGCACATCTGTCAACACGAGTTTTTGATGATAGAAATATAATTTGTATTAAACATGGATGAAGTAAGCTTCTAAGAATGCCAGAACTATTAAAATGCTATAAATCAGAAATATCAGCCAGAGTTGAGCTTCAAGGGGGATGAAGCGTCCTCTGGAATAGTGTTTCTGGGAGGGTAAAAGGGGGCCTTAGTGGCAGTGGTGCTATCTCTCTCTCTGTTGGTCTTAGCTGCATTTCAGCAAGAAAGGAAAGACAAAAGTCTCGTGAGTAAAAGGCGAGGCTTCTGGAAACGGGAGGAAACAGGCCTCGAAGGCAGGAAGAGGGTGTCAGGTATGGTAGGAAGCAGAGAAGACAAAAATGAGGATGGACCAAGCACATAAAATGACTATTTCTATGAATGGAATAATCTTCCCAGTGGACAAGGCCAAAGGTGGGAATTAAGAGGGAGTTCCCAGTCCCAGAGAAAGGAAGTGGCTGGGAAGGGTACAGAAATCACTGCAGACAGCCTTGGTGCCTCCAAAAGAGCTGAAGGAATCAAACACATACATATTTCCAACACCCCTAGGTGGTCGCTATGGACACCTCGGTCCTCAGGGAGCAGCGTGACCCCCACATTCCTGGGCCTCAGGGCCAGGCCCTCATCCTAAGGTGGACTCCTGACCTTAAACAGTGGGAGTCCCACATACCAGAGGGGCCTATACAAACCTGGAGCCTTTCATGGGGAATATGGGTACAGGTTTACTCCCCAAGAAGCCCCTCCCAAAAGACAACCCAGTCAAAATACATAAACACTTGAAATTTTAAAAGTAGCAACAAGGACTATAGATAGGCACTAGGGGTGGGGGGGTATGAGTCTGCTTATTTATTTGACTATTTCTAAATTTTCTAAAATTTCTAATATAGCACAAACTGTTCTTAGTATCTTTCAGAATTAGTCAAAAACAGAGGGGGCAGAGAATAAACGTTTTCCCAAAGGGCTGAAGGACGCAGGCTATGCCACTTCCCAACATTTCCAGCAGTAAATGGAAGGGACAGACAAGACTGACAGCCTCCTTGGGGGCACAGCAGCCTCACAGAGTCTGGAGTTAGGGCAGAATATGAACATTCTTCCCTTAATGTGAGGACAATGGGGCTTGGCACCTGTAGCTCAGAGGATAGAGCACTAGCCACATACACCAGAGCTGGCAGGTTCGAACCCAGCCTGGGCCTGCCAAACAACAATGACAACTACAACCAAAAAATAGCTGGGCATTGTGGTGGGCTCCTGTTATCCCAGCTACTTGGGAGGTTGAGGCAAGAGAATCATTTAAGAGTTGGAGGTTGCTGTAAGCTGTGATGCCATAGCACTCTACTGAGGGTGACACAGACTCTATTTCAAAGCAAAAAAAAAAAAAAAGTGAGGGCAATGGCACTGCTCATCAGCACACTAAGTATTTTTCCCAAGAAATAAAGCCCAGTCATTTTTCAATAAATTAATATGCTTTACAGAAGCCCAAACATTTTCTAAAGTTCTTCCAGATTTTCATAACGCTTATCAAGAACTCTGTAATTTGGCTCGGTGCCTGTGGCTCAGCGGGCTAAGGCGCCAGCCACGTACACCTGAGCTGGCGGGTTCAAATCCAGCCCGGACCCGCCAAACAACAATGACGGCTGCAACCAAAAAATGGCCGGGCGTTGTGGCGGGTGGCTGTAGTCCCAGCTACTTGGGAGGCGGAGGCAAGAGACTCACTTGAACCCAGGTGTTGGAGGTTGCTGTGAGCTGTGATGCCACAACACTCTATCCAGGGTGGCAGCTTGAGGCTCTGTCTCAAAAAAAAAAACTCTGTAATTTTCCATGTGGAAAAAAGCAAAGTTTGGGTGCTTTCACCAGAACTACATTTTTTTAATCACCATTCCATAAGTACATGTTGAAATGTGATCAACTGTAAGCCCAGTCAAGTAGGCTTTTCAGAGCTGTATCTGCAGAGCATGAGCTTTGAGCTTTGGGACAGAACAAGTGGATCAACCTCCAAGCAGGTTGCGGAGAATGGCTAAATCTAGTTCTAGAGCTTTAAATCATTTAGATTTCATAAAAATTTAGTCTTATCTCTCTCTTTTTTGTCTCCCCCTTTTTTATGGCATCTGCCTTGCTTTGAGATTACAAATAAATTACAGGATAGAAGCAAAGCAACCTATCACCTCCAAATGTAATTTGACCATTCATCTTTCAAAACTGGCAAAAGGAAAATGCAGCTCTTCTCTGAGACTTGCCTGTGACTTGATTTCTTCAGAAATGAAACTAAGTAAGTTGGCATGCACATAATTTTAAAGTTATATATTCTGCCTCATACCTTTTCTCTGATCAAAATTGCTGCACACATGTGCCCCAGACATTACACCCTGAGAGGAATGTGGTAACACTCCAAACAAGAATGCACAACCTTAACTAATCATGAGGAAATAGCCAAAAACCTAAAGTAAAGAATATTCTGTTATTAATAAAATGACTGTATTCTTTGAAAATGTCAGTGTTATAGAAGAAAAAAGATGGCTATAAAAATGTTCCAGTTAGATTGTCTACTGGCTTCACATTAGTATTGAGTATATTGGATTCTTGCTTCTCCACTTTTGTGATACTTTACTAAAAAGAATGTATGCCAACTCCATCCAGGTTAATATAGCTAGTACAAACCAACAAGATAAAAACTCCAATCAATCCAAGATGAGGGACAGGGTTGGGAGGGCAGGGAATGGCTGTACTCCCACTTAATGGGCACAATGTTAGGGTATGTGACACACCTCTTGGGGGGGCACACAATTATAAGAGGGACTTTACCTAACAAATGCAAACACTATGACCTAATTCTTCAAACCCTCAATGAACCTGAAACAATAAAAAAAAACTGTTCCAAGTTAAAAGAAATTAAAGAAACATGGCAAATAAACATGTTACATAATTCTGGACTGGATCCTGCCAAGGGAAGAACAAATGCTTTTAAAATGATATTTGGATCTGTTGAAAAAACTAAAATACAGAGGCCAGATTGCATGAAAGTGTTACACTGATGTTAAACATAGTCAGGCTAATGCTTACACTAAGATTTGCTAACAAAATATTCCTACTCCCAGAAAATAGGCACTGAAGAATTTAGAGGTAAACAGGCTGTTATGTCTGTAACTCATCCTCAAATGGTTCAGGTAAAAAAGAAGAGAATGTGCCAGCAAACGATTGAGCAAAGGAGTAAAATGTGAACAATGCCTGCATCTGGGTAAAGGTGTTGAGAATGCTCTTTACATTATCCTTATTCTTGTATCTTGTCTGTAAATTTTAAATTATTTCCATGTAAAGTTTTAAATGTTTAAAATAAACTTTAAATTAAAATAGTACTAGATATGCTGCTTTTTGTTTGTTTGGCTGCGGAGATTTGTTTGTTTGTTTGTTTGAAATTTATGAGAAAGGTAGCCTTTCTTTTTAGAATAATATATTTGTTCAGAAAGATCTGTCGTCAAGAAGCTACAAGATAATCAATTGATATATGAAGTCAGCTGAACCAAGACAGTGTCCTCATGACTTCTACCCAAGGGTGGTTCTCACACTTGACCATGCATCAGAATCACTTGTTAAAACAGATTTGTGGGGTCTCATTCCCAGAGTTCCTGATTTGGTAAGTTCAAGGTGGGGTCACAGAATCTGCATTTCTAACAATCTCCCAAATGATACTGATACTAATGGTCCAGATCACACACTGAGCATCATTGCTATGAAGTACTGTTTGGGTCATTTGTTTTTTGGATGTTTTCCTAAAGTTAAAGAAATAGAATGGTTTTGGTGACCTAATAACAGGGCTGGACTTTATTACATAATTAAAACCTATTTAAAACCTATTAAAACGTAATTACATATTAGTTTTGAGATAGAATTTAGATATACCTATTGGTATATCTTTTCAAGTATTTGCCAAAGCAGTGTGCTTGTCAAGATAAGTTCAAAGGAGGAATATACTTTTCTTACCTTGTCTTTTAATTTTTCCATCCAGCTTCTCACTAGAAAAAATAAGAGAATAAAATGTAAATAGCTACATTTTACTTATATTTCATGGTATTAAGTTAATTTGATACATTGAAGAGGTCAGTACAGTAAAAGGATCAAGAATATTAACATAAAAATAGTAATGGTCTTATTTGTATTTCTACTTATTTAAAAATGTCAAAGAGCACAAACATCTGTCATATCATTGGGGGAACACAGAATGTTTTTGTCTGCTGACTGTTAAGATTAATGAGTGCTTTAGGGGGAGGTCTGGATAAGGAAACCATCTTTAAAACACCAATTTATTTTGTTCTCTAACATTTTTTCTTTAGTTTTATTCCTTACAAGTCTCAGTTTTTACAAGTACCACATTCTCAGTGGGAATGTGGTACTTGAATCAAAGTCAGAGAGCAGATATTGAGGCAAGAAATGGTATGGGCAGGCCGGGATCCCCACCACTGGCTGCAGAAATGAGGTGGGGGACAAACTGGTCAACTGAGTTAGCCAAAAAAAGGCAGCGTGTGCTCAGACCTAGGACCTCTTCACTCAGAGAGGGACCTGCTTTGCTGGTTGAGATGCATTTTCCTTATAGTTTCTGTATTTTTCTTCCACAATAAATGTATGGTGATGGTGACAGCTTTGTATGTGTGATCACTCTGTCACTGTCTAGGCAGCAGTGCTCATACTTGGCATTGGGAGCCAAGAACCAGGAAACATCCAACTTTAGATGGACCTAACAACTGGCCAAGGAAAAAAGCCAAAAAACAAGCAGAAGGCCAGACAATGGCCTTGGACCACTGTTTGTGCACTGTTTGCTGGCCCCTGGGCACAGACACACCAAGAAGACAGTGCCTCCCCTTACAGCATGTCCCTGGGAATAATACATTGGGGGGTGCCTCCAATGGCTGGCACATGTGGACAGCTCTATTCCTTACAAGAAGCACATCACAGGTATGCCATCATTTGATCAACAAACCAGGGACAGAAATGAGACTGTAAAATTATAATCAGAGAAATTATGAGGAAATTAAAACTCAGAGAAGCTAAGAGACTTGACCTTGTTTAACCAAGAAATTTTGTATCTTTTGTTACAACATGGCTGGATTTGGAGGACATTCTTCTAACTAACACAAGAATGGAAAAATAAGTATGTCATGTGCTCATACTGAATGAAATTTGTAGATTAACAACAATGAGCACATGTGAGAGAAAAACTCAGTAAAATTGAAGAAGTGGGGGAGAGGAGAGGGTTGCATAAGTTCCCACCCAACAGGGTAAACCATGTAACTTAATGATGCTTGCCAATATATTTATACAAAATAAATTATTAAAATTTAACAAATTAAAATAAAAAATAAATTCCCAACTTGAAAAAAAATCTTAAAAAAAAAAAAAAATACTAGAATTGGGGAATGGGGAAGAGTCACTGGAATGCAAACCTGATTGAACAACCTGGGAATAGGACTGCCCAGCTACCACTCATTTTGATGAGACCACCACTCTCTTGTTCCTTCAGGTTGAAAATGTGGAGCCATGATTGGCTCTTCCATCTCTTGCAGTTCCTGGCTCTAATCTCACACAAAGACCATGTTAGGACCTCTCTGGTTTGTTCTTCCTTCAGAGTTTCCTCTGTCTCATACAGGATTCTGGTGTAGGTGGTGTTACTCAGGACAAGGCGAAGGTCACAGAAATGTCACAGGAAGAAATTCTGGGCACCTCAGGAAAAGGCAGGGAGAGTGATTCTAGGAGTAGATTCATGGAGAAGCCAGGTCCCTCATTGACCCACAAACTTTGGAGAAACTTGTGAACTTCTGCACCCTCAGTTTCCTCACAAGGAGATGGCAACATCAGGCTTGCAAGATGGTTGCCAAGATTAGAAACATGTGCAAAGTGTTAAGACAATACTTGATGTCAAAAGACTGGAAAGCAAAACAGGAAATCTAAGGCAGGAGGGGAAGAACAAAGGTGAGTGAAATACCTATCGTGTCAGTATATCTCAATTAAGTGCAAGACACAGATTTAAATTCAGGTTGTGTTGGATCAGGCATTGTGCTGTGGTATGGCAGAATTTATGGATCTAATTCCAGTGAGAAAGGGTTTAGGCCAGCAAGTCTGAGAAGGGGATGAGAAGCAGGAATGTAGGGACTAAGAGTGAGGGGACAGGCAGAGGGCCAGTGGCTGGGACGTAAGGCAGTACTCCAATCTTTGAAGCAAGATGCTTGGAATCAGGGAATAGGCTGGATATGAATAGACCAAGAGCAAAGCAAAAGAGAGGTGGGGGCAGGAAAGCCTCTGTGAGTGTTGGTAGCCACTGTTAACCTGAACAGCCAGTTTGTGCAGGGTGCTCCGGGGCTGGCCCTAACAAGGCCTGAGCCTATGTGCTAACACCTGGAGATTGTTTCTTCACTTCCAAGGCTACAGTGATAGATAAGTTGAGGAACTGGACTCCATGGTAGTGGTCAAAGGCCCAGGGTGCTCTGTGTACCCAGTGAAGTGTTGAATAACTATAAATATAGTCCAGAGTGAAAACACTTTGAAGATAGGAAGATACTGTATTACCTTGTAACCTAGAAAAAAGAACTTGTTTAAAATATAGTGTGATGAACAGTGACATTGCTAATGTTTACTTTCACTGTAAGAATAAAAGTAAAAAAGAGAAAAAGGTAGGCAGAGCTGATCTTTGAAGAGACATCCTCTTTGTTCTTGAATTGCTGGCTTCCTTGTAAATAAAAGTGAAATCACTGGCCTCTCATCTGCTTCTCTGTTGATTGGCTTGGGTGACAGGTGCACAAACTGCTTGATGCAGCAACCAGAGCACCTCAGGGGGGAATGATCCAGGGCAGGACAAGGGTCAGCTTGGAGAGGAGAATGAGGAGGTAAGGACCAACAGAAGGTCCAAAGCACTGAGAGACTTCAGTACTGAGGAAACTCACAGAGAACGTTCTAACGTAGGCCTCATGCAGGCAGGACTCACTGGTAAACTGTCAACATCTCAGGTTCTTAGAGTAAATTTCACAAAGACCTCTTCATGGTTCTCTAACAAAGTAACTGTCCATGGAAGGATGTTCAGAGGTGCACAGGTCTTATAAAAGAGCACGCACAATAGCTCTAGTTCAATAATGTATAACACAGAAAAGAAGGCCAGGCAAAATCTTGCCTGCTGAGGAGTGATACACAGAGGATACTGAGCAAGTATTTGGGTGGTCAAGAAAAGATTGAGAAAATACTACTTTTAAGAGTATATAAGCTTGACTGTGTTTCCCTAGCTAAGAGCAGAGGGCCATGCCTTGTACTTCCCAGGTACCAGCACAGTATCAGACATTCAGGTGCTTAATAAATATTTTTCCTTCTTTTAGCAAATATTTATTGCTTTTAAGTGAGTGCACAATTACTGAGCAAGCATGATTCTCTTTCATAAGGATTCTGTAAAGTGTTTTTGGCAAAACATTCAAGGCAGAATAAAATAAATTTAACATAGTGATCATTTTAAAACTTAAGAAATAGAAATCAATAAAGAAATGCAGGGGAGACCTGTAGGGAAGTTGGAGCGACACCCTGGAAACAGAGAAATGGAGTAGCAGGACCCTCAGCAATGAGTTGTAATTGGACGGCTCCAGGTTGAAGGTGAAGGGTGATTGAAGGAAAGGCTTTTACAAGAGAAATTAAGGAGAGAGAAAAATACACTTTTCAAATTCTGCTCATAAGAACATACATTGCAGCTGGAAGATGGTGGCAGAGACGGTCCCATAACCCATCTCTCCCCAGTCAGCAGGTGAGAGGGTGGGAGCTCTGGATCTTTCCCTGTGTGAACTATTGGAGTGGACGGGCAGCTGGTGAGACACAGAGATTGGGAGGATTTGCGTGTTTGAAATATAGTTCTTAACCTTGGAAACTGTTGCAAGCCATTCCCCCCTGCCCGGTGTAGGGGCAGCCGGCCCCTCCCACAGGGAGGACAGCAGGTCCCAACCCACAAGCCCTAATCGGAGAAAATTCCACTGAAGCCTGGAACTCAGAGTTTGGCGATCAAAAAGGGGCGCTGCTAGGAACCATGGAGACCCAAACAGCCCTGGCGTGAGCGGAGAGGTCCGGACTCTGCCGGACTGACACATTGGAATGTCGAAAATGGCGAGCGACTTTTCCCCAGATCAATGAGAGAGAGAGAGAGAGAGTGGGTGACCAGCCAGCATTACACTAGGCAGGGACCCTGGTGAAGCCTGAGAGGTGTGGAAAAGACACTTTGAGCTGTGGAAGTTGGCGAAGAGAGCCCCCGAGCACTTCAGCTGGAGAATAACTGAAGTTCAAGGTCTGATCAACAGCCCCGTGAAGCCCCCTCCCCTCCAGCCGTCAG
>CAUYON010211922.1:0-14569 GCA_963573935.1 Arctocebus calabarensis
AACAATGACGGCTGCAACCAAAAAATGGCCGGGCGTTGTAGCAAGTGCCTGTAGTCCCAGCTATTTGGGAGGTGGAGGCAAGAGACTCGCTTGAGCCCAGGCATTGGAGGTTGCTGTGAGCTGTGATGCTACAGCACTCTAACCAGGATGACAGCTTGAGGCTCTGTCTCCGAAAAAGGGAAAAAAAAAAAAAAAAAAGAGAAAAAGTGTCCATCTCCTAGGATATAGTTATTTTCAATTGTATATGGTCCATGACTTATGGGAATGGCTGCATGTGTGATTAGTACGGGCAAGCACAAGAGGCTACAAACCACCATTGTAGCTGAAGAAAGCTGATGCAGGCTCAAATCTCCATCCTAGTCCTTTGCATTCTAATTTTCTGCCAGTAAAAGGACTCTACTCAGTCTCCTGAGTTGGCTTTATGCCACTCTTAGGTTCAATCCTGGCACCTGGGATGTCAGGAAAATGCTCTCAGGCCAGGCACAGTGACTCATACCTATAATTCTAGCACTTTGGTAAAATGAGGGGGGAGGGAGCCCTTAAGGCCAGAAGTTCAAGACCAACCTGGACAATATACACTTCATCCCTACAAAATATTATTTAAAAAGTTGCCAGGTGTGGTGGTGTACCCCTGTAGTCTAGCTAGTTGGGAAGCTGAGGCAGAAGCATCACTTGAGCCCAGGATTTGAGTCTGCTTTGAGGTATGATCCAGCCCGGGCTACATTTCATCCTGGGCAGCAGAGCAAGACCCTGTCTCTAGAAGAGAAAAAGAAACCCCTCCTTTTATACTTGAAACCTAAGGAGCTTCTCTTTCTTTCTCAGCAGTAGGATTCTAAGGCAACTTTAGGACTTCTAAAACTACACAGATCCTCAATAAATTGGCTTTGCTGCTGGGTTCCTCTTTCTTTTAAAAGTATTTTATCAGCAATTTTCCTAGTGCCCCAGGCATTTCCTGTACGGGTGCTGCTGACTGTTTTACTTCCTAACAGGCTGCCCTCCTCCTTGGTAGTCACACTGCCAACTTTCAGATGAGCTCTGTTAACTCCTGTTCTTCCAGCCTCCTGGCCCAGCCATCTGGGAGCCACACAGGCATTCCTCCCATCCCCCAGCTCCTAGAATTTCTTATTGTAGTAGGGCACATGCTTTCAAGCACCTTATCATTCTCTCTCATTTCCAAGTCACTGATTGCTTTTCCTCGTGAGTTCATTTTACAGCTGCTGAGAGATTTGTGCTCTTGCGTTGCCTGTTTGCTTTTATGTCTTTTGTCCCTTGTGTCCTAGTCTACTCAAGGGTGCCCACAGTCACGTTACCATTTCTATACCTTTAGTGTCCTGCTTAGAAAATGGGTGATCACTCATCTTCAGAAGGACCTCAAGAAAAGCTTTCACATGTGAGATCAGGGCCCAAAGACCTGCACCCCCACCACTCAGATCATTATCCAAAAAAGGAAAAGATGGGAATTTGCCAAGAAAAGGATCACTGTGGTGGTTTAAGAAATAAAGACTCATACTTGATTGTCTCTTTCATTTCATAAATTTGCACTTATTTTCTTGGTATTAGGAAAGATCGTTCAAAAAGAAGTCATGGAGGAAAATTTAGAATGTTATAGGACTGTGCCTCAGACTGTACTATTGGGAGAGCAAAAGGCCCTAACTCCCAACTTCCCAGTCCCAGTCCAGTGATGCTCAGTCTTGTCTGGATTATGTGTTTTCCTGATAAGAGGCTTCGGTCAGTTGTAACAGAGCATAGTAAGCATCCACAGAGTGTAGAATCAAGGAACAGATTTTTCATTACTCTTGGGTTATCAATCGTTACTGCTCACACATTCCAGAGCTCCTGGAAAACCCTTAAGGAAATGGCTTTCAGAAACAAGTACCCTAGAGGAGAGAAATCCTAGTTTCATTAAACCAGAACTTGATCGTGGATAGTCTTGGTATTCTTGGTATTCCCTAAGCAGTAGGGAGCTCTTACCTTTGGATGTTTAATTCATGGCCCCAGTTGAACATGTCCAGGTTGTGCAGCTGAGAAAGATTTTTTCTGTTTAACCTACCTAGAGGAATAGAAGGTAACCACATCCTCCTTAATTTCCTTCTTCCACCCCTAGCCTCACCATTGCCTCCTTTCTGCTAAATACTTTTTTCATCTTTGCTTTGAGTTTTTGTTTTATTTTATTTTCTCTCCTCAGGAAAACTGCATTATTTCTTATAGAGTCATTGCTACTTTAGTTCTTACTAAAAGTGGGGAGAAAAATAGATTTTGCAACAGCAGGCATAAGGAAAAACAAAGAACCTTTTGCCCTATGGGTCCAAACAGCCCCTCTTGGAGAAATCTTCCTTAGTACTTTCTGGAGACCTTTGCAAGTACACACATCATGGTCGTTAACATATTTGAGAGTACATGGCAGTGTCCTGTAATAGAAAAGAGTACTCAAGTGAGTGTTGAGAAGGCTGAATTCTAACATTAATATTAGCTTACATTTGTTGAACACATCAGGTGCTAGATTCTGTTTCAAGCAATTTGCACCAATTAGCTTTTTTTTTTTTTTTTTAACCCTGCGTAGAGTGTCATGGTGTCATAGCTCACAGCAACCTCAAACTCTTGGGCTTGAGCATTCATCTTGCCTCAGCCTCCTGAGTAGCTGGGACTACAGGCATGCACCACCATGCCTGGCTAGTTTTTCTATTTTTAGTACAAGGTCTCATTCTTGCTCAGGCTGGACTAGAACTCCTAAGCTCAAGCAATCCACCTGCCTCTGCCTCCCAGAGTATTAGGATACATTCGTGACGCATTGCGCCTTGCCACCAAGCATCTCACTATTATTGTTATCCTATTTTACAAATGTGGAAGCTGAGGCATGGAGTGTTTAAATAACTTACCCAAAGTAATGTAATTGCAAAATAGAAGCAGGATTCAAATCCTACTCCAGATCCTGTGTGTTTAACCTTTTTTTAATACTGCCTGTATTCCATGATAGAATACTGAATAGCTGTGTGACTCTGGAAAAGTCATTTCAACTTTTTGGACTTATCTCCAAAGTGTAATCAAAGGGAATTCATGTGGGTGACTTCTAATGGAGTTGCCACTTTTAGTAATCTATGTGAAGAAAATACCACTTTATTGTTTTATTCTTGTCATATGTGTTCAGACCTAAATTAAACATTGACTTAATTGATTCAGAAGCTGATTAATTTATAGTTTCTGAATACAAAGCTGTAAGTTGGGCACTAAAGAGGATTCAGAAAGATGCTTAAGAAGTTATCATCTATCTCTTCCATTAGTTTCAGATAGTTTCATGCTCTAGTAGCTTTGGGATTTTTTTTGTAGACTAAGTTCTTCAGATAATGAAACAGAAATCAAGTTGAGAAACCATTCATATTTCACAAGATGAATCCTGAAACATGTACTGGTTCTTAAATTGTGTCAAGTTTCTGACATTTTCTTTTAATATAAAACTTTGTCACTAGGAAAGTTTAACTATACCCAATAACTTTTTAGAGAATGAGCAACGGGTGAGATTAGTTTTTATGGTGCTTACAAGCTCAAGGGATCCCTTAAAAATGGAATGTGACTGCTTTGGGAGTCACTTATACTGAAGTAGTGTAACATTATAATCTGAAATATCCATTACTAATTTAGAAAGACAAACTTAAAGAATTTACTGTGTAATAGCTGATATTTTGGAAATCACATTTCTGTTTCTGGCAAGCCAGATCCAATGTCTATCTTACTCTGGAGTTATAGTGTGGAAATCTCTGAGATAGCAACAACAATTGATCTTAAACTGAAAATTAAGAAATTTCATTTATAATAATGTCTTTGAGATCAAAAGAATAGCTTTCTGTTGGGATTAGACATCAGATTAATGTCCATCTTTCTTGGCAGATTGTAAACTTTTAAACTCTCTGTTTCATATTCAAACCACTAGTGCCTGACACATAGTGTTGTTCTATAAATATTTGCTGATGGATTCTTTATTGCTCACTTCCTAAAATCCAGCCATTTGTCCCTTGCTGGGATCTGGTAATCAAACCTGCTTTGAAACAGCCAATCAGCCATAGCACTAGGGCAAGGTTTTCAGCTTCTGTCTTGGTTGGTGGGTTGTAGTACCTAAACCACTATTTTCTTTATTCCACAATTACAGTGTTTTGTATGTACCCAATCTTTTTAAACTTGTGTATAATAACTCATTAATAAGTTGTAAAGTAAGTTTAGTGAGTTATGACCAAAAAAATAGAAAAATAAGTTTAGTGAGTTATGATAAAAAAATAGAAAAGAGTAGGAAATATTATATGTACCCCCGTGAAAGTACTTTTATTATAGACATGCATATTATACTATATTACAATAAAAACATTTATTTTTTTTTTTAACATCCTGTTCTACCCATTTTCAGGAGGCAGAAGCACCTCAGGTATCCCTCTTGTGGCAGCTCCTTGCCTACCTCTTTATAAAAGTTTTACAAATCAGTATATTTATATAAATTCTTGGGTTCCCCAGAGCATAAGGTACTGGAGCTCAACTTAGAGCCATCAGTGTGGTACCCAAACCAATAGTGAATGGTGAATAGAAAGAGCCCTGCTTGCTTATATGCAAGTAGCATGGTTGAGGGAAGATGTAGAACTCATTCCTGAGCTCTGATCTGCTGGATCCCCACTCTCTGAACCCTTGCAACCTCCAGCACCCAGCATCACACTGAGCCACCTATTTTGGTAGACTGAATTGGGTGGGGGAGAGGCCAGGCACAGCGCCCACCATCACCTAGCATTGGCCTGGCTGCCAACCAGCCTCTCCTTTTAGCTCTGTCCTTCCCACCAAAAGCATTTCAGGCAAAGAGCCAGCTCATGAAACTTGGCCTCTTTGAAGTGGTGAGCAAGTACCCCTGAAACCATCACCTATGTCTGGTGGCATTTTCTTCTGCTGCCAGAGCTTAATGTAGGGTCATGTCCCTTTCCTCTGAAATCTGTAAAAGTAAATTTAATTTTAAACTGAATATTTTTCCTTAACAGTTGGTCTCTGAAGTTCAAAGAATCTTTGAGGTAGGGAGGGGATGGTGGCACTTGGGAGAGGATATATGGAATATATGTGCCCTTGAAAATCGGATTCTTTTTGGGAAAATCGCTGACACAGGCTAATCAGTACCAAACTAAATGACCCTACTGTTTTTACCTGCTGACAGGCTCAGCCCTGGGATAGGGCTGAAATTAGCTCTCACCACATGGCAGAGGCATGCCTTCCCTTCCCCCGACCCTTTTTTCATATAAATAGGGGGTAATTTTGTGCCGGTCAAATAATAGTTTTGAAGTATAGATAGCCAATAAACAACAGCCCCACCTCACTCCTGACTTAGAAAGCACATTAGTGCTGATGTAAATAGTGCTAAAAATCAGGTAATAGGTAATTTCCTTGGTTTGAAAACCTTTTCAGAATTGATGTTCTTTGGGAACTGTTAATAGGCAAAATCATTCAAGCCCAGGGAGTGTATTGATTTAGTGAGGACCAAAGATGAATAGCCAGCCTAGCGTCCAGGTAGCCAGACCATGTAGCCTTGTGTTTGCATATATTTTTGCTGCTGTATCCTTTCAGTGAGTAAGGAGGCATTGGAACATTACAGTCTTGGGGAGATGACGCTGTGCATTTCAGTTCTGTTTCCAATGCCCTTATCTGTTGGAAAAGGAAGCTTCCCTACCCATTTTGTAAGCACACAATTGGCAGGAGCTGTTGCAATCTCATTGTCTTCCGATCAGCTCCTCCTCAGCAGCAGGCAGAGTGAAACACTCTGGCCAAATGGTTGTGCTGAGTTTCAAAATAAAAGATCCCAGTCTGAGCGCACCATCTCACTTCCCATCCCACAGAACCAGCATTGTTAACTGTGCCACATCTCTATTCTAAATTTAGGCATCTTTTTTTTTTTCCAGGCAAAGATTACTATGCAAACATTTAAGAGAAAAACTTTGCCCAAAGTAATTTCCCCCCCAACTTCTATTTGGTTTCCTGCAATGTTTAGATGACTCATTCTATTCCAAGAAATTTTAAAGAAAAGAGATGCGGGCTGTGTATTAGTGTACAAAGACTGCTCTGTAAATTCTCTTTTTCTTCCCTGCCTAGAAACTCCTTGCTTTTTTTTTTAGGGAATGGAAAGGCTCTACAGTCTTCATTGTCATATATTCAGCCTCATCAGGTTTTGTTGTTCTCAGGAATAAATGTCCCTCTTGTCTTTGGGTGGGGCCCCCTTGCGGGTTTCCAGCTAGGTCAACCCTTTTGCAGCTACCAGCACGGAAGCCCTGAAAGCCCTTCCTCGGGTCACATTTTCCACCAAAGTCACACAGTTAAGGGTTCTGAAATAGAGAACAGGTTGCCTTGTATCATCTGTGAGAAGAGAGAGGTTGACAGTTTCCTGCCTCTCATTTGGTGTCAGAATTGTGCCTGATTGCTAGGGGCTATATCGGACATTAACTGGGTGAGTTACTCCTGTATTTCCAGCCCAACCCTCAGCCAGAGGGAACCGTAAATCAGATTGCTTCAGCAGCCTGTTCAAATAAACAGGGATAATAGTTGAGGGTCCTCCCAACTAATCAGTACATGAAAGGAAACATCTGCCTGGGCTTAATTGCTATTTTATTGGTTACACTTTCCCCCTCTCTCCACTTCTCCCCCCTTCCCCACTCTGGGACTAAGTTATTTAAGTCCCCGGTAAGCAACAGGGTAGAGGAAGAGGAGCTTTCTTTTTTAACCTCTGCCATTTAAATATAAGGAAGTAGTAAGAGAGGATGGGAGGCTGATAGGGGAGCTGGCCTAGAGGTGGGAGGGTAGGGAAGTGGGAAGTGATACTTGTGGTCACTTCCTGACCCTGTTGCTGACTTTGGGGTTGGTGGTGAGTCATTTTGCCTCATTTCAACCTCCTAGGGCCTTCAGTGAAGCTCAGCTTTCCTCTCAATGGGAAAGCCAGTCTGGTATGTGAGATCATACATGAAAGGCATTCCCTCTTCTGACTTCTTCCAGTGGTTGAGGTCACCGCATGAGAGACACTGGGAACAGTAAATTTAGGACCGACAAAATGCCCCTGAAGTCATCCATCTTCTAGAGCATCTGGGTCCCCAAAGAGAACTTGCTCATTATCTTCTACACCATGGTGTAGAGCTCACCACCTGTTCACTGAAGGAGGTGATGTTTGAAAATAATATGGGCTCAAGAAGCCAGTCCAAAGATCATGTAGAATCACAGAATGGCAAAGATTGGAAAAGATCTTTGACATGTTTTAGCTGAAGGCTTTCATTTTATGGAAATGAAAATAGAGGCCCAAAGTTGTCCAAAGTTATTTCCTTGGTAATATAGGAGGAATAGAAGGAGAATCTTGCAGTTGCTAATTTATGGCCCTTTCCACACTACAAGGGGTAAAAATTCATGCCTGCTCTTGATACCACAATACAAAAAATGGACAGAGAACACCTTAATAGAAAAAAAGACAAACCATAAAGAAAAACAAAAATGACTGATAAACTTGTTTGGTTTTTGTTTTTATTTTTTTGAGACAGAGTCTCACTACATCACCCTTGGTAGAGTGCCATGGTGTCACAGCTCACAGCAACCTCAGACTCTTGGGCTTACATGATTCTCTTGCCTCAGCCTCCCAAGTAGCTGGGACTAAAGGTACTCGCCACAACTCCTATTTTTTTTGTTGTGGTTGTCATTGTTTGGCAGGCCCGGGCTGGGTTTGAACCCACCAGTTCTGGTGCATGTGGCTGGCGCCCTACCCACTGAGCTACAGTTGCCGAGCTGATAAACATGTTTTAAAAAATGCTCAGATTCACTGGAATCAAAAGACTTCAAATTACTATAGGATGGCACATCAAATTGTCAAAACAATAAAAAGTGAAATAAGCATTCTTATATGCTACTGGTGGTATTTTAAATTGGCAAAGTTTTTCTCAAGGGCAACTTACTAGTATGAGTGAGTAGTCTTTGATCCAGCAATGTTACTTCTAGGAGAAAATAATGTAAGGTGTGTGCATAAATTATATACAGAGTAATTTAGCATAGCCTTTTTTAATCACAAAATTTGGAAAGAAAGCAAAGTCCATGAATACCAGCTACATCAATATATGTTAAAATGCAATAAAAGATAATGTGGGGAAATGCTCACTTCATATTTGTGAATAGGATATAGAACTGGATTTATAATGCCATTCCAATTTTGTTAAAATAATGAGAGAGAGAAGATGAGAAAAATATATAACAAAGTCTAGAGTAGAGATTTCTTAGTGGTAGGAATTAAGGGTAACTTTTGCTTTCTTTTTTGAGGTTTTCTACAGTTTCCTTATTTCTTACGATAAACCTATATTACTTTTGTAATTAGAAAAGTTTTTTTTTTGGAGACAGAGTCTCACTCTGTCACCCTGGATAGAGTGCGGTGACGTCATAGCTCACAGCAACCTCAAACTTTTGGGCTCAAGAGATCCTCTTGCCTCAGTTTTTCTATTTTTAGTAGAGACAGCTCCTGAGCTCAGTTGATCCACCTACCTTGGCCTCTTAGAGTAAGAAAACATTTTTAAGGTGTATGCGTTGATAAAAGGTGACACATTAAATGAATGTATTTGTGACATGAAAGTCCTCTTTCTTTGCCTAGGAGCTGAGCTATGCTGGGGTTAGGAGGCAGTATTATATCTTCCATTAGGAGGGAGTTGGTAATATCTGAATTTTTAGTAGGAAAGAAGTAGAAGGAACTGGCAGAAGATGAAACAAGGGCTTCCCCTCTCAACGATCCAGTGATGCCAATCAGTTTTATCCCCTGTTTTCTTGGGTTTGACATGTAACACTCAGTATAGAAGGTGTGACAGTTTCCTTCCTGTTTCCTCATTCTTCTCTATTTTTACTGCTATATTGACATCAGTCTTAGGTGGTAGCAGCAAAAAATCTGAGAGTTGCTACTATTCAGAATTGACTAGCTGGAGACCCCTTAACATATGAGGATCCAGTAACAGCAGTTTCCCAAGTGGTCAGTATTGAGGTATCACTGCCCTGGGAGTTTGGGGTAGAAATAAAGCAAATGAGAAATATAGTTCCTTCTTGCTTAGAGTTTCCTATTCAGTTAGGGACTTTGAAGTCCTCAAATGTTTATATCCTTTTTCCTGTCTCATCCTTCTACATATTACATAGCTTACCTTTTTTTGCAGTCCTCCAGAATGCTTATCTACAAGGGTCTGAGCAAGTATGTTCTGCCTAACAACAGTTGCTAGGTAGCATGTGGCTTTCAAGACTGCTCTTTAGGGACCAATAGAAAAATCAAAGATACAACCCTCCCTTCACACAATTGCCTTTACTAGGCTATAGAAAGGGCACATTTCATTTTATTAAAACTCTTTGAGTAATCTGACCATAATTGGGTCTGATTGGAATGGTTATCTGATTTGCTGGGTTAAATAATGGCCCTTAATTGAGTCTAGGTTATTTGTAGCGCTGATGCTGCCTTGACTTTGTTGCCCTCTCCTACCTCCTTCGGTTGCCCAATTAACCTTCATTCCTCTTTCCTTACAGAGTAAAGAAGTCGGCCAGCAGCTCCAAGATGATTTGATGAAGGTCCTGAACGAGCTCTATTCGGTAAATCAGATGGGTTGCTTGGCTCTTAGCAAGCAGAGGGAAGTAGCATTTGGCAGCTTGCAGCCATAGTCACATCAGCAACAGAACTGAACTGAGGTTGAGCACAGTGCATGTCCCCATTCAGGGTGACTCCACCCATCTCTTTTTTCACATTCTTATTTTCAAAACTGCATAAGCCAGAAAATACTTTGTCAAAATGAGATTCCTCCTTAGCTGTGCAATGGGGCATAATCACTAGAGACCAGCCAAGGCCCAGGTCACCAGCACAGCTAACCCCACTAGCAGCAAACAAGGGACCTTGGCATTGTACTGTTAATATGTGCCTCTGGAGGAGGATTTACTGTTCAAGGTTTTGCATCAGATCTGCGATTAATCTATAGTTTTGAGACTAGAGCAGGTGCTCAAGAGCAAAGTACAAAGTCCTAAATGCCTCTAACATGAAGGATCAGTTTAGGCAGAGAGAACTTTGGACCAGCTTCCTGGAGTTTTATAAAGGCCAAACCTCTGCAAAGAGGCAGGCCGTGGGCTTGGAGAAGAGAACACAATCTGTTCTGAAATGACTGGCACTTTAGGCATGAGATGCTTGTTGTTGACACGTGTTAATTCATGCACTGAGAGGTGGTGGTAGTGGTTTCTCCCCCATCCATGTTTCATTAATTATAATTAAAACAAACATACACATACTGAGGAAATTCCTGTTGTCATACAGGGAATACTTAAATTGTACAGATAATACCTTTCAGGGACTCCTTCTCCAGTTTGGCCTTGCCAGCTCTCCGTATAATTCTCCAGGATTGCCCCATCTTGTTTGGAGGTGAAATTGATTCCCTTCCCCTTCCACTCCCATCCCTTTCTTTCTCTTCCTTTTCCTCCTCCTCCCCCTTCCCTTCCCTTGGCAGTGGAGACATGCATCACAGGCATTTGGGATCAGAGGCATTCTTGATCCAGAAGCCTAGGTGTGGCCATTTTGTCATGGCAACTATTAAGCAAGTAAATAGGGTAGAGTCATCTGACTCGTCTCCAGTGATACTTAGTTTGTTTTGAATTTCTACCCTGTGTTTCTTCTGTACCAACATCAAGTAGATTGATGGTACCCTTTGGTTCAGCTCCCAAGTTTTCACTTCTCTCAAATGAAGTTAAGACTTTTTAAAATTAGAAACACATCAATGTGAAATCCATTTTCAGATTAGATGGGTTTCCTGAACCTTGTCTTTTTAATGCTTTACTTCTGCTCTTTATTTTTAGATTATCTACTAGACAGTAAGAAAAACTATTACTCCTTTCTGCTGGCAGAGTATTCCCCTAAGATAGAAAATGACACATGTAGTCATTATATAAATCCTTTTATTTTCCTGGAAGCATCTTGAGCCTCTGCTATTTGCAGCTGTTTCTAGGAGGAGGAGGTTGAATAACCAGCAAACTTCAAATCATCTCAAATCCAGTGTACCACTTCTGCAGTGGGACTTGAGGCAGCAGAGAAAGAATATACTATCTAAGGATCTGTTAGCTTTTACTCAGAGTCCTAGATCTTCTCACATGCAATGCTTTTTAAAAAAATAAATAAATGAAAACCTGTAAGTTATGATGGAATGAGAAGAAAACCCTTGAACTTGCTTCTCTGCTCTAAGGAGGGCCAAGCTGCTATCCCTGACATCAGACTTCAGGCAACTCAATATTGGTCAGCTCCTTTGCTAGCCACCATGAGGAGGCCACAGTCAGTGCAGAGCATACAGTCTTCCCACTGTGTTCAAACTGAGAACCAATTGTGTCCCTTGCCATGAGGTGAATTGGTATAACTCTTATAATCTGTCCAAGGCCAAAATTAAAATTTGATTTTTTCCTCTAATAGGTAGTAGGAAGAGAAAAAAAAAGGAATAGAAGACGCTAGAAAGTTTCAGAGATGGCAGAACCCTTTGGTGCAGTGATTCTCAGCAGAGTGATTTTTCTCCCAAGGGGATATTTGGCAATGTCTGCAGACATTTTTGGTTGTCACAACTGGAGGAGTAGGAAGTGCTATTGGCATCTAACGATTTAGAGGCCAGGGGTATTGCTAAAATCCTACAATGCACAGGAATGTCCCCCACCACAAAGAGTTCTCTTGACCAGAATGTCAATAGATTAAGATTGAGAGACTCTAGTCACTGAATTAGGCAACCTAGATACTATCCTCTCTCTATATACCACTAGCTATATGAACTTGGAGGGTACTCCAAACCTTTATGGCCCTGGTGTCTCTGTATACTCCATGTACTGGTATCTGCATATCCTGGAGACAGGGTCGTTGGGGGTTATACTTCCTGAACTATCAGACTATAGTTAAGGGTCAAATGAGTTTGCAGTTTCTATAGGCTATTAGAAAGTTCAGAGAATAGAAATGTGAGTTTTTTCTTCTGGAGGGTAAGATAAGCATAGGATTGGTCTGAATAAGGCACCATATTTCTCTCTCTGCTTGCATAGGACTAAAGGGTTTCCTGGGACTCAAGACTTGCAGTCCTGAAACTGAGAACAGTCCTGGGTAAAACAGGATGCTTGGTGACATTGCATAAGATTGTGGTTTCGTCGAGTAGGAAGTTGGAACTACTTATGCCAGCTTTGGGAAGCTACGTTCTGCATATACATTTTCTTAGAGGAGTTAGGAAGATAATAAAGGAGAGCTTCTTGTCAAGAACTTTGCCCTTATTTGCTCTCCAGGAAAGCAGGAAAGGGCTTCTCATTTTGATGACTTTTTAGGCAATAGTATTATTTGTGGGCACTGGGAAAAGAAAACCAAGGAAATAAGAAACCCATCATATTTTTCAGGGCTCTTCTTACTTCGTATCTATCCCTACAGCCATGAATAAATACTTCTTCTGGGGTCTGATTACCCAAAGGTTGGTAATTTAAGTACTTTTGAACTTGATGATTCAAGGGACAGGGCCCAGGTGTTCCCAAATAAAGATGCCTTTGGGAAGAGGTCCAGAATCTCTGGACCATAAGTGGCCAGCTGCCCCTCTGCACCTTCTTCTTTTCTGCTTGAGGGCCTTTGATTTCCCTGACTTGGCATTTTATGTCAGAGCCTGCTTCTCAGAGAACAACCCCAGTGAGCATTCTTCTCCACGTGTTTTTCCTCCATAATGAGCTGGCTACTTTGTAAGCTGTGGCATAAATGGTTTTCATTTTCTGACTGATGCTCCAGGAATGCCTTTGAAGTCAGACCATACTGCTTCCCAAAGAACTCTGGGATTCTCTGCCTCAGTTGTATTCACAAGTTGTGTCTGAAAAAGCCCAGCAAGCCCCCATGGAAAGGAGTGTGGGTGGAGGCACTGAATCCACATGGCTGAGTATGAAGAGTCAAGGAAGTGCTAGAATTGAGAAGGAAAGAAGAGATGTGAGGATACTTTGGAGCTGTCATGTCCCAGAGGTCTTAGGCTTCTGTACTCCCCCCTAAATACATGTCCTCTTGACTTGGTGCACCAGCTGTTTGCTTATGGAGCTACTTTAGATTGGTATTTAGCACCTGTTCCCTCAAAAAAATGGCAGTTAATAGTCTTGCAGCTCCTCTTGCCTATTTGATCCTGACACTAGGCAATAGGGATGCAAAAACAAACAAGAGATGTCCCCAAATTCAAGGCATTTAGTTTTAATAACGAGAGACAGAGAAGTAAAGCAACAAGCAAAAAAATGATGTGATAGGCTCAGTGCTTATAGCTAATTGGCTAGGGCACCAGCCACATACACTGGGGCTGGCAAGTTCGAACCCAGCCCAGGCCTGCCAAACAACAATGATAACTACAACAACAACAACAAAAATAGCCCATTGTTGTGACAGGCGCCTGTAGTCCCAGCTACTTGGGAGGGTGAGGCAAGAGAATAACTTAAGCCCAAAAGTTTGAAGTTGTTGTGAGCTGTGACCCCATGGCACTCTACCAAGGGTAACATAGTGATACTCTGTCTCCAAAAAAAAAAAAAAAAAAAACTTATATGATAAGAACTCTTACACAGGCTGAACATGGGAGGTTGTGGCATAAGCTTTGCTCCAGCTCAGGAGTTGAAGGCCAGGCTGAGTAAGAGTGAGAACCTGTCTCTACTAAAAATAGAAAAATTAGCCAGGGGTGGTGGCTCACGCCTGTACTCCTAGCTATGTAGGAGTCTGAGGCAGAATGATCACTTAAATCCAGAAATTTAAAGTTGCAGTGGGTACAATGATGACACTACATTTTAGCAAGGGTGAATCTGTCAAAAAAAAGAAAAGAAAGAAAGCAAAGAAAAAAAACAACTCTCAATATGAAGAGGCATAAAGTCAGGCTCCTTGGAGAAATACTTGAATTGACTCTTAATTGCCGAAAACTCTTTTATTCTTCTTGACATGTTCTTTTTTTGTTGCATCCAAGAAATGCTCTTGTTTCATGATGCAGTATCTTTTCATTTCTCATTTCTTTCTCCAGGGCTACTGTTGATGGATTGTTTTCAAAGTTTCTGTTTCTCTGTATGTGGTTTCTTCTAAATTGCTATTCAGTCTTTCGTCTTTCATATTAGATATTTCCTTAAATATTTGGTGATCTTTAGCTTCCTGCTCACATTTTAAAGGGAGGCACTAAAATATTCTGTGTCAACCATGGACTTCACTATAGGGTGATCTGACTTGGCTATATCATTAGGGCAGTCCTAAAATCAGGATATGTAGGTCTTTCATCTTGGATGTTCAGATTGCTGAGAAAAGGCATTTTGATCTCCCTGCTATGTCTGGGAGTGGAGTTGTGAGAGTCCTGGACCATCTTAACATTCAGTGTTGAATTTTCAGTTGCTCCTCCTGTTTAAGTTCAGTACCCCTGTCCTCATCTGAGCCTGGTGTCCCCTAGTCTATGGACCCTCTCTAAGAGAAAAAACCTCTATTCTTTCACTGCAGTAGTGGATGTGGAGGTCTAACTGTTTTCACACTTTCAACAGTTTCTCTCATTTTTAGCTCCATCTTCATCCCACTGCCACCAGTTTCTCT
>CAUYON010211924.1:0-14238 GCA_963573935.1 Arctocebus calabarensis
ATGATGTATGCAGGAATCGACTCCTATAACTTTAACAGTAGAAGACAAGATAACAGGAAAGGGGACTTCCCAAGTTGGGGTCAGGGAAGGTGAATTAGAGGGAAGAGTTTTGATCATGACTAGATCTCCAGAAGGGGAAAGTTCCTGTTTTCGTTAGTATGTCCCTCCCCAAACGGAGAGCAGGACTTTCAGGGACTATTAGGGAGGCATGAGAGAACAGCAAGTCATCCCAATTGCAGTTTAGAGGCTGGGAGAGAAATTTGATAACCGGCTGTCCAGACACCCCCTGTATAGTTATGGATTTGGGAGATAAAAGACCAGGATTAGAGAGAAGTACAGAAAAGGTTGCTTCAGTGTCCAAAAGAAATTTTTTCTCCTGGCGCTCCACTGTAATGCAAACCTGGGGCTCTTGAGGGGTGATGACACAAGCTGGAACCATGAGAATTTGCCCCAGGCACTCTCAGTCCAGTTTGGGCTCCGATGGGGTCACTGTCCCAGGAGGCCTTCACCTCTGGGGACAGGCCACCCTCCAAGGGTCACCCTTGCATTCTGGACAGGGGCTAGGTGGCTTGCCCAGCTGGTGGTACTGCTGGGGGCAGTCTTCTCTGAGGTGGCCAGTCTGACCACAATGGAAGCATTTGTTTTTCTGCTCCTCTGGTTTCCCTCTGCCCCTAAAGGTTGCTTGTTCGTCAGAGTGCCATTACTAGAGCTGTCATTCTTTTCTGTTCCTTTCTCTCTTTTTCCCCCTTTCTCTCTAGATCTCAGTTACAAAAGACCGTAGTGGCTATTTTAAGAAGATTCTCCAGGTTATGGTCTGGGACTATAGCCAATTTCTGGAGTTTTCTTTGAATGTCTGGGGTCACTTGAGGGATAAATTTGTCTTTTACACTAAGAGCACTTTCAAATGGAGCTGCCACAGTGAAATTCTGGTGCCAGGCTCATCTGTTTAGAAATCCTGGAATGTATTTTGTAGCTCTGAGAGCTTGTTGGAGGCCCAGCTATTCTGGAATCCAGTCATGTGTTGCTTAATGATGGGGATAGATTTTGAGAAATGCATTATTAGGCAGTTAACGTCACAGAGTGAACTTACACAAGCCTAGATGAAATAGCCTACTCCACACCTACACTACATGATGTAGCTTGCGGCTCCCAGGCTACGAGCTGGTATGATATGCTACTGTACTGATACTATGGGTAATTGTAACACCATGGAAAATATTTGTGAATCTATACATATCTAAACATAGAAAAGGTATGGTAAGAATATATTATGTTATGGGACCACTATTATGTGTTCAGTCTGTTGTTGACTTAAACATTGTTATGTAGCACATGACTGTAAATCCAAGTGAACTGAGGGGTTTTCTCCCTCATTCCTTTCTCAGTGGTTTCTTCCTGACTTTTTATTCTCTTTGTTCAAAATTTTGGAGTGTCTGGTTAGTTGCAGAAAACAGCAGTTGCCTCAGATGAGTCAGTTTCCACTTACCCATCAGAACTCTGAGAACCTGGTTTCTCAGTTAGGAAACTCTCTCTTTGTGACAAAGATGGGCTCTGCCACAAAGGAGAGAGTCTTGGCTTTTCAGGTGTCTGGTGACTTGGGGGCAACGGGAGTCTTCTTTACTCAGTGGAGAAATAGAACCAGGTGCTATTGAGGCTAAGGTGTGGGGTTTAGCCATCAGCTGGGCAGTTAACTTCACTCTCTCTCACAAATGGCTCCAAGTTATACTTCCTGATTCCTGATCTGAGTATGGGGAGGGGTATAGACATTTTGGCACAGACTGCTTTCTCAGCTGTGCCTCACAGTGGGGATGACAGACACATGTAGCTGGTGCTCCATGATCCATTCAATGAGTACCTGTCCCCGGAACGGTGATCACTGCTCACAACCCAGATTTGATGGAGGCGCTCTCTGACCAGGGGGCTTGATAAATACGTGAATGACTGCATTTGCACAGAGAGACACAAGAGGGTCTGCCTGGCAACATGGAGACAGAGAAACAGTTTTCAAACCTAAGGGTACTTTCACTCTCCTCAGAGGCTGAGAGGCAGCAAATTGCTTGAGGTCAAGGCTGACAAACTGAGCAAAATGCGACGGGCAAGGACAATGCGGAGGGAGTGCTATCTGAAAACTCTGTTTATCCCAAGGTTTATGGATTCAGGTAGCTTTGAAGCGAATTTTGCTGAGTTCACATTTGGAAAATTCGACTAAGTACCAGAAAGGAATATGATGTTTAACACAGGCCTCTGAGATTCTCTCATCCTGGATGTGTCTGGGCCATCACTTTCTTCCCCTAAAATACCCTTTAAGAGAGAGTTTCAGACTGAGTGTTCTGTGGTAGTAGGGCCTTTGTGATGCAGGAAGAGCACTTGGGTGTTTAGCTAACACCAGAAAAACAAATCTGCTAATTAGTCCCCATGGCTTTAATATCTATACGCAGCTAGGGCAGGGGTAGATTATTTAGAAGGCAACCATGTCAACTAGCTGAGCGAATTCTCACTGCTAGCTCTTTGTGGCCAAGCTTTCAGGTATATACTTTCACCATTCTTCCTTCTTCCTGGCTGAGCCCTGGAGACATGTGGTTGTAGGGGTTCACTCACCCGATCTGCCTACAGCCCTCTTGCCTTGAAGTTTGTGTGGTTAGAATCAGAGGTTCCAGAGGCAGGTGTGGGTGCAGCACCCTCTGCATGGGGCTCTGTATTCTCTGGTGCCTCCCACCCTTTACCTTTCAAGCTCAAGTGCACACTGATTCTCAAAGCCACTAGCCCACTGGCCACAAGGGTTGACTTGGCCACTTCTCTTCTTTCCTCCTGCTTTCAGGGGTGCCTTTTCTCAAGAGGAAAAGTTTTGCTGAAGGAGGAGTATATGAAGAATATCAATCCCCTGCTGAGACTTCTCTTTGGCCTCCATGGGTACTTCGGGACATGGTATGCTTCAGAAAGCTTTACAATACTACGTCTATGGAACATAAACTACCTGTCAGGCATTCTGCCTGGCAATTCAATGCATCATTTCATTAAACACAACAGTCTTAGAAGGTAGGAACAATTGTCATTCAACACCAGGATGTGCAAAGTGAGGGCTAGAGATGTTCATAACTTATAATAGCTAGCAGGTGGGACAATCAGGATTCAAGTGCAGGTGTTCTGATTTCAAACTGTTTCTAACAGCTGTACCATCTTCCAAAGCTTATATACACACGTGGCTTGCATGGCAGCAATGAAACACGGAAGAGATGGCACTGGTTTCAGAGACTGATGTTTGTTTCTCCTTCAATTTCCTCAACAAGTTAAGGTCTTTTTGATCAGAAAAGGTTTCCCTTTCCTTAACACTTTGTGGCTTTCTTTTTTTGTGTGTGTGCAATTTTTGGCTGGGGCTTGGTTTGAACCCACCACCTCTGGTATATGGGGCCAGCACCCTACTCCTCTGAACCACCCTGTGGCTTTCTTTTGAGCCTAACTGTTGAAGAAGCACTTTTCCATCAGAAAACCAGTTTCTGATTTCTCTAGTATCCATTGCATGCACTATCCTTCCTCTTCTCCCTCGCTTCCGCCTTCTCTTTTGTTTCTGGGAGTGGAAGTGGGAAGGCTCTGGGTGGGCTATGTGCTGTAATACAAACACCCCTCTGGTACCTCTACTAACACCTTTGTGAGTGACACATGGAAAATGGCCCAGGACCACAGCACGGTGGGGAAAAAGCAGGTAGGGCAGTTGGGGGAGGGGCTGCTGCTATGGCTGGCACCTTGGGAAGCAAGGCCTTTCAAGATCACATTAGTAGTTCCTTTTTTCCATCCAGCATGGGAGAAGAGCTCCCGCAAGAAAAGGAAAAGAAACCTGACTACAGGTATTTCTTGGGAACTGGCCCATGTGACACCTTGTGATAATACCCTTTGGTCAAAGTCCTGTACTGTTTTCTGCTTCCATTTCCTAGGAGGAAGAGGGCATGGGACAGTTCATGTGGTCTCCAAAGGTCCAGAACATGTCCAATCCTGGGATGCACCAGGGAACCACCCCACAGCTCTCAGGGCACATTCCAAACTGAAGGTGCTCCCTGCTCACCCTGAAGTTACTTTCCATTCCACATTGATATTCTTTATACGCCAATGAAGTGGGAGCTGCCAACTACTTCATAAACATTTTTATGGGCTCAGGGAAAGGACTTTTCTCTGCAAAATACTGTCTAGAGAACATAATGAAATTTCTCTAACAGGAAACACAACCGTCAGTTTAGTTAAATCCCCCAATGCAAATACTAACTGAAATTCACGCTAATGTATTAATAAGTGGGAATCACCTGCCTCTAGCACCAAGCAAGAAGGTCCTGAGTCTCAGTGGTGGAGGTGAGGCAGGATGCTGGCGAGGCTTATTCACATGACTGTGGCTGGACTGAGAGGCTCTGGACACTGAGAATAAACAGCTTTCCTTCTCCTCTTGTCCCAGATAGGTATCTGTTTCCAGCTATTTTTTCTGCTTACCAGAATCTACACTGAATAAGAAGGTAAGAATCTTCCCCTCTGTCCTCCCCTCAATGAACAGCTATATGAAACAGTCTCCTTTCTTTAGTTTCCTGGTTAGTGTGCCTCCACAAGCATCCATGCCTGCCTTTTCTAGATCTACAATCCAAAAAGGCAAATCAGAGGGACACGTTCTATGTCCAGGAGACAAAAAGATCAGTCCAGTAGATAGGGGTCGGGAGAAGTGAGGCTGATTGCAGGTTCCATGGAATACTCCTAGAGAAGGAAAACAGAACATAATCGAGAAAAGAACACTTCCCTGAGGAAAGACTTCATATCCCTCAAGGCAACAAAAATGAAAATTCAGAAACTTTCAACCCCCAGATGAAAACGAACAAGAAGCAACAAAAATGTGAAATAAAAACATCATCATTAAAAAAAACACACACACGCAATAATTCCAAGAATACTTTGTGCTTATCAGCTTTGCGCCAGCCTTCTCCAAGTGGCGTCTCCTCTAATCGTGGCTGGATCTGGTTTCTAATTTGGGGACCACTGCTTTGGGTCAGTGGATTTTTTTTTTCTTTTTTAGTTTTGGGTTGAAAGAGAGCAAGAACTGGCTCCATGGTCCCTGGTGGCTTCTTAGGTCAAAAAGCACGTCCTCAGAATGTGAGGGAGCTGCTGATTCTATGATTTGGACTTTGTCTTTTTCAGCTTTTAGAGAGAGTTGAAGATAGCTTGTGACAAGCCTCTTTGGGAGGGATTTATGCCTTAAGTCAAGAAGAATATGGATAGGGAAGTGTCTGCTCTTTGGCACAGTAAGAATCCATGTGGGGCAGTGAAAAAACAGCAAATCTCAGTGGAAGAGGCTATCGGTCTACTCTGAGCATGACCGTCTTGGGCCTGAGGGGTGAGCAGCCCAGGCAGGGTTGAAGAAACTTCTTTCCCTCTAAGCCAATTCAATTTTCACTCCCAAATCTGCTTTGCCCTGCCTTTTTTAAGACTGAGTTCAGTCTATCCTACCTCTGTAAAGGCTTTCCCGGATATCTCCAACACAGACCGTGTCAATGTTTTTAACTTTTAAGGCCTTCAAAAGATATATAGCATAAAACACAAATATGGAAAGCCAAACGGAGCAAATGCAGAGCTTACTGGACTGTCACAACAAAGCAAGCGCCCTGTTACCCATCCTCCAGATGGACAAACAGAGCCTTGTCACCCACGTCGGAAGCTCTGCCACAGAACAACTGCCTCCCTCTCCAAGAAGGTAACCACTGCTCTCATTTCTGTAAAAATCACTTTCTGCTATTATTTTTTTGGGGTTTTAGTACCCAACTGGCATCCCTAAACACTATAGTTTTGTCCATTTAAAATTCTTTGGTATATTGTTTAAATCTCCTTAAACCCCCAGTTTCTTCCTCTTTTCTGCACAATTCCCATACGATTTATCTGCTGCAGGTCCCAGGGCATTCAGCCTGTAGAGTTACTTGCAGTATGGAGGTTGCTGATTCCATGTTTCAGATGTGGTTCAACATATTCCTCCCTTGTCTGTATTTCCTGAAAACTGGCAGCTGGATTTGGAGGGTTAATGAAACTTGGGGTCTATCTCTTTGGCAAGACTATAGACAGTACAGCAGGATGTACATATGTCTGACTGTCTCTATTTGTGACTTTGGCACATAATGATGCTCAGTGCCCAGATCCATTAATTTAGTGTGGGCTGCAGAATGTTATAATTACGTTGTTCCTTTTTCATTTACTAGTTGAAATATGTCTACAAAAAGATATTTTTCTTCATCTATTATTGGATGATCAGTGTTATTGATCATACAGGAAAGGCAAGTAAAGGCTTGATTCTTTCCTTTCATTCAACTGTTTTCAAAATAATGAATGTTTCCTGTCATCCCCCCAAGATTAATTTTTCTCTTAATAGCTTGAACTCCTATATCCATGTGTCCCTGCATATATTCAACATACTTGATGTTTTTCAAGTCATTGGAATCTTTGTCTTCATGAAGCTCGCTTTGTCCCATTTTTGGCCAATGAGAACCTCTTTCATTGGCACTTGAATCCTTTTGACATGATCCTAGCTGTCTTTGATAGCTTCCTTAACAAGACATTCACATTCTACCCCAGATGTGAAATCCACCATTTTTTTTCAATAATCCCTGGTTTCTTTGAATGGGAGATGGTATTTAGAAAGCTCTGTCTAGGAATGAAGAATGTTCTTCATAACTGTGTTGATCATTATTTCTAGGTTTTTTTCAGTGGATTGAGCTAGGAAAAATCTATGTTTTTAGAGATAAAATACATCATGAGTTAATTCTTATACCTCTAATATAAATTTTACACTATAGGTTTTTATAAACATAACAGGCTTGGGACATTAATATTAGTACTCACCACCAATATGATCACTGAGTTACATTTTTTCATTTCTGCATTTGCCTCTTTTTTGGGTAATTTTTGTTTTAAACATTCAGGATAGACTTTATTTTCTACTGCAGTTTTAGGTTCACAGAAAAACTGAACAGAAGGTACCGATATTTCCCATCTACCCCCGACCTCCTCCATAATCAGCATTCACACCAGAGCAGAGCATTTATTACATGTGGTGAGCCTATGTTGATATATCACTATCACCCAAAGTCCATAGTTTGAATTTCTTGGCTATATCCTACGGGTTTTGACAAAAGTATAATGACATGTATCCACAATTATAGTATCCTACAGAATAATTTTACTGCTCTATGCACCCTCTTTGCTCTCCCTACTTGTACATCTATCCCCTCAGCCCCTGGAAACCACTGATCTTTTTAATGTATCGACAGCTTTGTCTTCTCTAGAATGTCATATAGTTGGAATGAGATGGTATGTAGCATTTTCAGATTGGCTCCTTTCATTTAGTAATATGTACTTAAATTTCCTCCATGTTTTTTCATGGCTTGATAGTTCATTTCCTTTTGGTGTTGAGTATTATTTCATTGTCTGGATATATCATACTTTATCCTTTCGCTTAGTGAAGAACATCTCGGTTGCTGCCAAGTTTTGGTAATTGTGTGTAAAGCACAATCTATAAACATCTGTATGCTGGTTTTTATGTGGACATCAACTCACTTCGATAAATACTAAGAAATATGATTGCTAGATCATATGGTAAGAGTATGTTTAATTTTTTAAGGAACTGCCAAACTGTTTTCCAAAGCACCTGTGCCATTTTCCATTCTGATCAGCAATGACTGAGTGTCCCTGTGGCTCCATGTCCTTGCCAGAATTTGGTGTTGTCAGTGGTGTTTTGGGGTTTTGTCAGTTGGGATTTTGGTCATTCTAATGGGTGTGTAGTGGCATGTTATTGATGTTTTAATTTGTAATTCCCTACTGATGTATGACGTTAAGCATCTTTTCTGTGTTTACTTGCCATCTGTGTTATCTTCTTTGGTGAGATGTCTGTTTAGGTTTCTTGCCCATTTTTAAATCTTAGTGTGTTTACTGACTTCTGAATAAGTACCATGCATAGGATCAAAGTGGTACATAGGTGAATCATCCAGCGAGCCTAAGCTGTATCTGCCAGACACCCCTGACATTTGATGAATTATCGAGACAGGTGGCTAGAAAGCTGTTTGCATGTTCGCTGGGGGTGAATCCATTGGGGGTAATTCTTAGAACAGTATAATGTATATTGCTCCTATATACCTCATGTCTGATTTCTGTAGAGGAGTTGGCTATAGATAAAAGCAATTTAGTTCATTGTTTTAAATGATTTCCCTAAAAACTGTGTCTAATAGTAAGGACAGGCCATGTGATAGTATAGTAACAAGCAAGCCTCATATGCTGATGGCCTAATAACACAATGGTCTATTTCTTGCATACTCTACATGTTCAGTGTAGGTTGATGGGAACTTCATCACCTCAGTGACCAGGGACTCACACTGATGAAGGCTCTTCCAGTTTGTGGTTGTACCACCCGACCTTCCTGCTCAGGGGGAGAGGTTGCTGAAGAGTTCCATGTTGGCTCTTCCATGCCAGCATTAGTCACACACTGGCCAGATGCAAGAGGGATAGGAAATGGGGGAAAGAAGCTGGCAGTTTGGGTGATTTCCATGTTCTCTGCCACACTTTATCAGGCACGGAAGGCAGAATGGAAATAGGCACCAGAGGAAATAGAGGTCCCAATGGAATTAGAAGGGATTAGAGCAGAAGAGTAGGGATTGGAGGGAAACCAAGAAATCTAGTTCCTATCCAAGATTCAGACACTTATTACAAGTTCCATAATTGTTATATCACTTCATATCAAAGTACCAAAAAATGGTATCGAAAAATGGCTGATTCTTTGAATTTTTATGGTGGAAAAATATGAGGAAAGTGCTGCCAGAAAATGTGATAGCTTTCTAAGCTGAGCTGTGTACTATTCTGTGACTGGTCACAGCTTGGGGAATACCTGTACCTTCAACACACACAAGTTAAATAATTTTGCACTTGGAAAAATCATTATGTCATGTTGATAAGTGAAAAAACCCAGCAAGATGGGGTGGCGCCTATAGTTCAGTGGGTAGGGCACCGGCCACATATACCCAGGCTTGCGGGTTTGAACTTGGCCCAGGCCAGATAAACAATGACATGGGCAGCACCTATGGCTCAGTGAGTAGGGTGCTGGCCCCATATACCGAGAGTGGTGGGTTAGAACACGGCCCCAGTCAAACTGCAACATCCAGGCATTATGGTAAGCACCTGTAGTCCCAGTTACTTAGGAGGCTGAGTCAGGAGAATCACTTAAGCCCAAGAGTTTGAGGTTGCTGTGAGCTGTGACACTATGGTACTCTACCAAGGGCAACATAGTGAGACTGTCTCAAAAAAAAAAAAAAAAAGAAAAGAAAAGAAAGAAAATCAGCAAGATGGAAAATTGTTATGTGTAGTATGAACACATCTTTTTCAAACAATTAAGATGGAAAAATAAATACAGAAAATAAATAGGAAGAAAATATAACTGTAAATGGTAGTCATTATTGGTTAGTGGTATTAAGAGAAATTTCTCTTTTTTCTACTTTTCTGTATTTTCCCTATTTTCTATACTGGCAAGTAACAAAGCAAGAATTTATGCAGCAAACATAGTACATAAAAGTCATGCCATAAAACTGTTGCTGGGGCACATGGCTCATCTAAAATGTGCAATAGAGTCCTTACAGTAAAAAAGCCACCCTTTCGGTAGCTCTGGGCTGGCACAGAGTAGGTGCTCAACAAATATTTGTTGAATGAATGAATGATTGCATGTGTGTGTGAATATGACTTGGCTCACAAATAACCAAAAGCTTAGTATAGGTGCAGAGTTTTTAATGGAGTGTTACTGAAAAGGAAAAGCCCAAATCCTCGGCTCTTAGCCCAGCATCAGTTGTTACTGGCCTCAGTGCATCCTTATAGGAGGGAGGTCTACATGGGGGAGAGATGGCCACCTCTTTTAGTAAGCAGTGAGAACCCTATATGCTGTCCCCTTAGCCTCCTGATACCTAGGAATAACCTTGACTAAAGAAACTCCTGTCCTTACGATGTCCTCCAGGATGGAAACTGGGAGAAAATTTGACAGATATAGTTACTTTCTAAAACCCCCAACCAGACAAGTTAAATCATTGAAAAAGATCTTTCAGTAATATCTTGGCTGGACCAAGAATATAACCTAACATTTTATATTCCTTTTATTAGAGATTAGCAACTTTAGTGGGTTCTTTTGCTTTGCTTTTTGGAAGATAGGAGAGGGAAGTGGTTTAGGGAGGAGGGAAAGAGTCAAGGCCATTTGTCCACTTTATTCGAAAAGGCTGAAAAGATAGAACAGTAAAATGTTCAAAGTAAAGGAGCTGAATATTTCCAATGAGACATCTAACTGGTACCTGTGATGAAAATGGAAAATAGAAACCAAGAATTATTACTGGGCTTGTAGAGAGTGTGCAATTTTTCAACATTATTTAGATATTGGATTTTATGAGTTATTGCAGTTATTTGGTGCTGTGACTTTAAGCCCACACAAAGGGCTTTTGTAAATTTTGGAGAGCAAAGACTATCTTATAAACCTTTGATCGTTTCTCATACTCCCTGGTATCTTTTCTGATTACTAGGAAAATATCCTTTTAAATAAGTTAAAAAGTAGAAAATATTAAAAATGTAGTCTTAAGAACAACTTCATCTCCTGATGAAGAACTGTCCTGCCAGTATCCTAATATTTGAGTCCCCTGGTAATGTAAAAAGTGGATCAAAAGTATCAGGAAGCACTTGTGTTCTGTGTCTAGAATGGACATTCCAGGAGAGCAGGGACCTTGTACCTAGAACAGTGCCCAGTACACAAGGAATTCCCAAAGTTTATTGTTGACTGAATATATTTTTTTCTTTGCTATACCTGTGGTCCTGAGAATCTGAGGGCTGAAGTTCTTGTCTCCACCATGATAAGAAAACCAGATGGCTATTGCCACTTTTGGTCCTGCCTTCAGGCAACATGCTTCACTGTTATGGGACAAAAAATGGAGCAGGAGTCTGGGTGGGCCAGGTCAGTAGCAGGACAGCATGGAGACCATTGACATTGACCATGTCCAAAAAGTGACATTTGGGGTGCATATCCAGGTGGTAATAGTGGTTACAAGTGCCTGTGGCAGAAAATTATCAGATATTTTAATTCCAACAGCTACAAGTTGGAAACCAGAGCCACTAGTTAGGTATAGAAGATGAGAATTAGAAAGCACAAAAGATTCAGATGAACTTAAATGTCTAGTTTTTCATGGAATAACCTGAGGTGTTCTGAATTTCTTTGGGGGACAATTGATTGTCACCATGTGGCTCTTGTGCCCAGGTTAGCCAAAAAGGACCAGTGTTGCTACCCAGGAAGGAGTCCTATCTTCTGCTCTCTTGATTGTCAGACTTCCCACATGTGCTTGATGCATTCAAAAAGAAATGCTTGACTACCTTGAGGAGAATAGATTTCCACTAGGAAATCCTATTCCTTATCTAAGACTAAGGAGAAGGGCTTTCATAATTACATAGGGAATAGCCCTTAGAAGGCGTTTCCCATATGCTTGACTTGGCTAACAAGGGCCTTTAGAAATACTGTATAGAAGAAAGAGAACTGTTTTCCTGTCATGAGAGCTCAATCCTCGATGTTAACCCTTGCCCTGATTTGTTCCAGTAACTCTCATTGGATGAAATATGGTGTCTGTGATAAAGAACTCCTAGAAATCAAAGCATTCTTGGTTTGCCAAAACTAATATGTGAGAGTATGGGGCTCTAGAGTGGTCAGAACAGACACCTGGAGTCTCACGTCCCTTTGTATCTTCTGGAAATAGAGCCCTTGATGGGTTGCTATTCGCAGCCCCTCAGAGCCAGTAATCTAGTGTTCCCACATGTGCCACCCTAAGAGGGATTCTAGGCATCCTTCCTCATGAGGACTAATCTGTCCCGCACTCCTGCCTAGACCCTAGAATTCCTGCCCTTTACTGTGATTGCTCTAGACTTATTCCCAGGGATGCAATGCACTACAAAGCTAGCACTTTGGACCCTTATTTCAAGCGACCTTTTCATTTCAGTTGGTCTCTTTGTTCAACTGCCTGTTTGGGAACCATGCCTAGGATGACTTTATTAGCATCATCTGGAAAGATTTTAACAATTACAGATCCCTGGGTCCTTTTTTGGAGGTTATGATTCTGTATAAATAATGTAGAAGCCCTGGAATTTACATTTTTAGAAAAAACTTGATGTGAAACCAGTTTGGAATTCTCCCTCCATTGATACTTTGATATTTGTTGGAAAAAAAGCTATAGTCAGGTGTTCATGGCCCTGATGCCATGTTGGTGAGCCAGTGGGACCTCTAAACCTGCCAAATGATTTGACAAGAACTTTTACGTGGCCCACAGTCATCCTTAAGAAACCTCTGTGTTTTCTGGGCACCTTCCTGTTCCAGTTTTGCTTTTCCAGGGCTGCTACAAGAAGAAGCCCCCTCAATCCCATCTAACTGCTCTCAGGAAGAGAAATCAGTTCTGCATGAGAAATGCAGTTTTTTATTCATTTATTTCTACCCCCCAAATCTACTCCCCCACTTCACATCCTCTCAGGATTATAGCCCCAATTGTACTTCCTTTCCGTGACCTTGGCTCATGGTAGTACATCCTTTTAGGGCCGAAGGGTTGGGAGGATGTAAGGTTAACATTGTAAAAACCATGGCTTTCAAGCAGTTTTATTTATGTATTTTACATTTTAAAAGTATTTTATATTGTGATCCATTATTACACACATATACCTAAAACAACTTCACGTGATACTACTTACTCTTACTATATGAGATATACTTCATTTTATACTATTTACTATTCTGTTTAATTAAAAAATGCTAACTTAGACATAGAAAACTAATTTTTATGACCTACTAAGGGGGCTTAACTTATTTTTGAAGAACACTGCTGTGATGATCCCAAGATGTCTTAAGTATGGGTGTGTTGAGAGTGAACAGCAGAAATGAATTCAAACTATTCACAAGTTATCAGCCTGGTTATCTGCTCTTACAGTCAACAATTGTGTTGATTAAATAAGTAATTGTTGTAGCACATAGACAAGGCTTACTATAATGTATCTGGAAACTGCTGGCTTGACTGACTTGGGTAGGATCTATAGCTAAATATTTTCAGTGACTTCCTGTATAATAATAAAAAGACTATAAAGGAACAAACACATGCCAGAAATTATGGGGCATGATCCATCAAAGGAATTTAATTTGCAACAAAAAGAAATTGAGTAATCTTTGCTAAGAATCCATATCCATATTGATTCCACAAAACCATTCCAATGGGAAATATTCTGATATGGTAGATTCCTTTTAAAAATGATTTGAAGGTAAGTAGGAGTAAAGCATAAAGTTAAGATCACAGTCTGGGGAGGAGTCAAATAAATCTGAATTTGGTTCCTGGCTCTACCACTTGTTAGCTGTATGTCCCTGGGCAAATTACTTGACCTCTTTGAGTTTCAGTTGCCTCATCAGTAAAATGGGGAAGAAAACAGAATCTACTTTCTGCTAGGGATATTAGAGGATCAAATGAAAGAATATAAAGTATTTGGTAGGGTGCGTTACAGAGTAATAATCACAGCTTCGTGGTGGTTACTTATGTCAGTTAACATCCCAGATATAGTTTCAGGGGACCCTTTTTTAATCTCTGTTAGGTCTGAACATGTGCAGATAGGAATCTTATCTTAGCCATGAGTATCATGTCACAGTGTTCTTGAGCAAGTGATTAGGCGGAACAGGAAATGGCCACCAAGACTGGCTAGTGCTCACCACACACAGCTCATCGCTCCCGCATTCAAAGGTAAGGGACAGTCTTGCTCAACTCTTGATGGAGCCTCTCTAGCTAGTCTTGGATGACCAGCTATATTATATATATTTATATCACATTATATGTATATACATATGATAGAACCTCCATAGTTGACCACCTCTTTAAATTGACAAAAGTTTCATAGACCAGACATGCACTAAATATATGTGTCAGTATTTTAGGCCCAGCTCCTTATGTTGACCACCTCTGTATGTTGACCAGTTTGTTACAGTCCCTTGAGTGGTCGACTTACAGAGGATCACCTATTGATATCATAGGAGATAAACTTTGCCGACCCTGCCTCTGACAAAGGTTTGATAACCAGAATACACAGAGAACTCCAACGTATTAGTAAGAAAAGAACTAGTGATCCCATCTCAGGGTGGGCAAAGGACTTGAAGAGAAACTTCTCTAAAGAAGACAGGCGCATGGCCTACAGATACATGAA
>CAUYON010211925.1:0-32327 GCA_963573935.1 Arctocebus calabarensis
CCAACTCCTGGGCACAAGCGAGTCTCCTACCTCTGCCTCCCAAGTAGCTGGGACTACAGGCGCCCACCACAACGCCCGGCCATTTTTTGGTTGCAGCCGTCATTGTTGTTTGGCGGGCCTGGGCTGGATTCAAACCCACCAGCTCAGGTGTACATGGCTGGCGCCTTAGCCCGTTGAGCCACAGGCGCCGAGCCCGCTTCTTTTTTTTTTTTTTTTTTTTTTGAGACAGTCTGACTTCGTCGCCCTTAGTAGAATGCCATGGCCTCACAGCTCACAGCTCCCAACGCCAAGCTCTTGGACTCAAGCGTTTCTTTTCTTCAGCCTCCCAAGTAACTGGGACTACTGGTGCCTGCCACAACGTGCTGCTATTTTTTTTTTTTCTTTTTTGAGACAGAGCCTCTCTTTGTCACCCTCGGTAGAGTGCTGTGGCATCACAGCTCACAGCAACCTCCAATTCCTGGACTCAAGCGAGTCTCTTGCCTCCGCCTCCCAAGTAGCTGGGACTACAGGCGCCTGCCACAACGCCCGGCCATTTTTTGGTTGCAGCCATCATTGTTGTTTGGCGGGCCCGGGCTGGATTCGAACCCACCAGCTCAGGTGTATGTGGCTGGTGCCTTAGGCCGTAGAGCCACAGGTGCCGAGCCACTATTCCACATTTTTACTGGTTTGAGGTCTGATTCTCCTGGAGGGAGGGAGACATGAGGAACTGTGAGGTTGTCACACAAGATAAAGGGGAGGTGAGGTCCTGGCCTGGTCATGGTGAAGAGGTGCCATTCCTCCAGGGAGCATCGGATGAGAAAAGTGGCATATGCAGTGGGTTTGAGGACAGCTGGGAGACGGTCAGCTCATCAGAAACACATCGGTCAGCGGAGTCCAACCCAGAGACCACTGCCTTGCTGGCAGGACTCCTCTTGCTCTGGGCACCCTCCGGAGTAGAACAGCGTCCACAGTTGTCTGAGGAAACCCTGAAGGACTGGTCACACTGTGCTCAAACATCTTTCAAACAGAAAGTGTTACACTCTGCCCTTCATCTTGAAATTAATGTGTGGCTGTCAATTTTTATTGCCAGTGTAACGGATAACATCCAATGATTACAGCTGTCCCTTCCCGCCGGGCTCTTCCTCACCACCCCCACCAGCCCTTCTGGAGTGACTCTGGAGGAGGCTCTCCGATGGTGACTTGACTCTGCTGCACACACAGTGATCAGGAGTCACATCAGGGTGAAGGTGGTTTTCCCTTTTTCTTTTTATTAATCCCCCTAGCCACTCTGGCTGTGCACTGCTTCAGAGCGGAGCAGACAGAATAATACCAGGGCCCAGCTGAGACCGGCAAGGTTGCTGTATCTGCTGGCTCCCACGTGTGTAGCATTGCTGGCACGTCTGACCAGCGCTGCCCCCTAAGACAGGGCAGTGAGCATTTCAGTTGCGACCCGTGTCAGCTGAGCAGTGGCCCCTTCTGGGTTAGTGCCGGGCTATTTAATAAATGTTAGCTGTTCTTCCAACCATCATAATTATTTAAAGCATTTTCAAAATAGAGCGAACAAATCAAATCAAGCCATTACCGTTGAATCTCATTCTGGAGTTAAGTGTATTTTTAAAAATGTGGGCCTTGTTTAGAGGCACCTCCCAGTTTTCATCTATTATCACAATAATTGAGTTTGTAGCTGGAATTAAATTTATCAAATTGCGTTATCCTCTTTGGAAATTGGATAGGCATCCTGGCAGGGCCAAGCAGAAGTTAATCCGCTTTGCTGCGGCCTCCAGTGGCACCAGGCGGCGGGGCTGAGGGGGCTCAGACATCTTCCTGTCACCCCGGACACGATGTAATTTCTCCTCAATCCCTTGTGCAAATAATGACATTTGAATCGAGCATTAACAGGCTTAATTACTTTAAAATTGTCATTTTAATTTACACTGATATAGTATTGATCATACAAGCAGAGATTAAGCTGTTCAGTGGAGCGGATGATGGGGAATTAAACATCAAAGGGTCCTCAAGGGGCCGTGTGCGCTGCCCAGCGCCAGCCGGAAGAGGGATGATATTTCTCGGTAATGAACTGGCGGCATGCGGGGACATGAATCTTGGGCTCTTGGAAAAGGGGAAATAATGGGGTTTGGGAGGCGTTTGCAGGTTATTCATTCTCCGCCACGCGCCAATTCTCCGGCGGTTCGCTCGCCTTACCAACATTTATTTATCCAGCAAATTCCGGAGCTTCGACCTTTTTACTAAGTACATTGAACGTAAGTTGGAGTGGACATTTTTCAAGTGTAACTTTTACAAGTATTTGTTATTTTTTCTTATTCCTAGGTAACATCAAACAAAGTTATTCAGTTTTTCAAATGCTCTTGCGTCTGAAGGCCCTTGTGGGTCTTGGGGGCAGCACTCTGCATCCCAGCTGGGCCCCTCACATAGTGCCTGTGGCTTCCCCTGCCCAGCCTCACTCTTTAGTTTTGAAAATCCCAAAGGCGGGTCCCAGTTTGAATATCCTTGGTGTCCTGTAGACAGGACAGGAGACTAACAGTTGCCTCAGATAATGCCCTGTGTCTCAGCAGTCTGTGTTCATGTCTTCTGTGGCTGTTGTCCAGACTCGTACCAGTGACTTCTGGTGTGCTGGGTGCCCTGTGAAGCTGAGGACCCTGTGAGGCACCCTGGGGAGCTGGGCACCATGGGGAACTGGGCACCCTGTGGAATTGGACACCATGGGGAACTGGGCACCTTGTGAGGCTGGGCACCCTGTGGGACTGGGCACCATGGGGAGCTGGGCACCCTGTGGGGAACTGGGCACCCTGGGGAATTGGACACCATGGGGAACTGGGAACCCTGTGAGGCTGGGCACCCTGGAGAGCTGGACATCATGGGGAGCTGGGCGTCTTGTGGGACTGGACACCCTGTGGTGCTGGGCACCCTGTGAGGCTGGACACCCTGTGGGGCTGAGTGTCCTGTGGGAGCTAGGCTTCCTGTGGGGCTGGGCACCCTAGTGAGCTGGGTGCCCTGTGAAGCTGAGGACCCTGTGGGGCTAGATGCCCTGGGGAACTGGACACCTCGGGGAGCTGGGTACCCTGCGGGGTTGGGCACCCTGGGGAGCTGGGCACCCTGTGGGACTGGGCACGTGGCTGCTTCTGGCCACAAAACAGGTCAGAGCTTTTCACCTCAGACTGTTTCACTTTTCAGAGATTACGTCATAAAAAGTTAAGTGATTGATTTTACAGCTCAGTGGGGAGTGATGAAATCCTTGATCACTGTCTGTAACGGCTTTATTTTAAACAGTGGGCTGGAGATTCAATTAAAACGTGATCAGGGCAATGAAAAAGTGTTCTGCTTCTGTTCAACACGGGGGTCAGTGGGCTTGTCCTCTCTCCTGACATTTTTATTCTCTTCAGTCGGATTTAAGAGCTCATTCCCCGTTTTACTCATTCTTTGAATAGCTTAGGGTTCTTTAGCTCTTGCAGGTAGCACTACAATTCGGTCAATTTCTGTGGCCGCCTTTAAACCTGTGAGTTTGGCGCGTGGCCACCCCGTAGCTGGCCCTCTACATGCACTATAGGCAGACGTAGAAACTGGCCGTCCTTCCCCACGTTACAGTGAGGAGAAACTGCGGCTCGGGGAGGTGGAGGACAGCTGGTTAGTTAAGGCAGCTGGAGGGAGCGCCGTGAGAAGCAGGTGTGGCTGGGCAATGGCCCTCCACTTTTGCACCTGCTCTTCCAGCTCTACTTGGCAACTTTAGGTGTCAGCACTTCCTGGGGGGGCACCAGGGGCACTGATTTATAAAACAGAGGTAGCAGCTCTCAAGGAGGCCCCAGAGGACCCTGCAGAGCACTAACACTGACCGTCAGCACCGTGGCTTCCTCGTGTGCTCATGCAGTGCCAGGAGTCCTGTCAGCGAGACGGTGAATCAGGAAGACGTGAAGGGATGGGGCTGAGCCCACAAAACACTCCTTCAGTCCTGGCCTCGTGCATGCCGTGTGGGCAGGGGCGCCCAGTGGGCCACGTGGCACTCCTGACACATAGCCTGTGGTAAAATCAGGGTTGATAGGCCAGAAATTCCCTACGTGAATCTGACTGGTTTCTAGAGTGGCTTTGCGCCCCTCTCTGGCCCTCTCCCAGCCATGGGCTCACTTCTTTCTCACATGTCGGTATTTGCCACATCATGTGGCCTCTCTATTGGGTCTGGCTTCATGCCTGCCAACCCCAGGCGAGGTCGGCCTGCTGCTACATGTCCCACACTGGCCAGGTAAGTTGTGTCCTGTGCTCATCCCCAAGCTCTTGTCTGATTTGTCCTCTGTCCCTCCCTCCTCGTCACCCTGGGGAGCCTGGGTGACCTGTTATCCCTCTGGCCCCTCCTGGAGGTGTGGCCCCGTCCAGGACCCTGTGGCCCTTTTTTCTCCTGCCAACCCCGCCATCCCTGCTGGGCCCTGGGCATCCCCAGGGTCTCAGCTTTCTTTCTGAGACCCTCAGCTACCCACTGAGTCCTGATACCCCCTGGGCCCCGCTGTCTTCTGCCTCAGCCCCCAACCACAGTGGCCCCACATCCCCCACCATGTCCACCAACTTTTCCCCAGTTCTTTGCAGCCCCAGGCAGCCAGCAGGAGCATGGGCCCCGTCAGAGATGGGAGGTGACGTTGAGGCGCGCTCTCATCCCCGCGCCTCTGCCCGAGGCACAGCCGACCCTCCACTGCACTGTCCCCCCCCCCCTCCACCGACCTCCCGGGGCTCCACCGAGGGACTTCTTGGTTTTCCTTTCCTGCAGCGGGCCCCTGGCACTTTCTTATTCTTGTGGGGAAAGCTGCCCCAGCCATGCTGCCCTGGCTCTGTCCTGTGGAGACCAATTTCTTGGCAGGGCCTCTGTGTGAAGAATGATGGATGCGCGTGACCGGGCTGGCAGTGCCCGAGTGCAGAGCACAGAGTGTGGTGACGGCTTGATGGGTGTCACTTTTCCTTGGTCTTTGTCAGTGAGGTCTAATTTATAACGGGGCCATTAGTGGAGACAGCTTTCTCTGGATATCCTTTCCCGTAAGGGTTATTCATGATTTGGCCTCAGAAGGGAAGAAAGGAAGGAAAGGTCTTTCTTTCAGAACATTGGGAGTGTCAGGTGGCTGGCTCCATGTGACTGGCTCCATGTGACATAGTGTGTTGATGCCCTTTTCTGTCAGGAGTGCCCTCTGTCCCCTCTGTCTTGTTGGGGCAGTGGGATCTCCCGGGCCCAAGGCAGACCCATCAGACTCGTGGGTGGAGAGTGAGATGTCTGCCTTTCTGCTTTGAAAGTACAAAGCCATTTTGGCTCCCTTAGCCCTCCTGGCCACCTCCAGGGCACATCTGGGCCACATCCTGTTGTCCCTCCAGCATGGAAATGATGGTAGGAGTGGTGACTCCTTGATGGAGGAGCACGATGCCATTGCCCTGTAGGACGCGTATGTCACCCACTCAGGGCTCAGCGCATCCCCATGGATGGAGAACTGAGGCACAGAGAAGTTCAGTCACTTGGTTGAGGTCTCAACGCCTGGAAAAGGCAGATGTGGGACTTTGCAGTGAGACTCTGTTCTTAGCCCCCTGCTCTGTTCACTCACAGCAGACAGGTGCATGGAGGGAGAATTGGTTTCAGCCTGGAGGTGATGGAGGTGATGTTCACGGTGGGTAGTGTTGATTTACAGGTGACTGCTGTCAAATGTTCAGGTAGATTATAGGTTTTAAGCCTTGGGAGCAGGTTTTTCCCCTAGAGATTTAACTTCAAAAGTGCACGATGTAAGGAAAGGCTTGGCCGGGCGTCCTCATGCTCAGACCCCGCCTTGTGCTGAGGGAGTGGTGGCCCCGCCTTAGAGGTGGAGCAGAGGCTGTACTAGTGTGTGTGTTTGCCGAAACCGCACAGCTATAAGTGTAGAGATGAAAGCAGAGGCGATGAACTATAGGCAGACCATAAGGAAACACTAAAATGAAGCATGGGCAGACAGAGAGTGGGGGAGGGAAGGCAAGTGAGGCATGGAGGGTGGAGGGCCAAACACGAGTCATTGGGGCTCAGCAAGCAAGGAGGTGGTCAGAAGGCATGTTGAAGAACTAAATCACAATTTTCCAAAGTTAGGAAAGACTTCAATGTGCAAAAAAGAATTTTAGTGAATCTCTAGCATGATTACAACAAATAAAAATCCCAGACAAGTCATAATAAAACTGCAGAAAACCACTAGCAAAGAGGAAATTTTAAAAGCTGCCTTGGAAGATTAAAATAAGGAGGAACTTTTGAACTGACAGCTCACTTTCTAGCAGAAACAGCCAGATTTGTCTTCAGTGTCCTGGGAGAAAACTGTCAACATAGAATTCTGTATCCAGCAAAAATATATTTTAAGGTTGAAAGTGAATAGACAGTTTTATTCATGGGAAGATAGTAAGCACAGACCACAGGGTGCTGTTCAAGCAGGTGGAAGATATTCTTCAAGAGTCAGGTGTGGAAGAGAATGAGGCACAGGGAATGTTCGTAGGAGTGTAGGTACAGTGTCAGGTGTGAGAGCTGAAACCTGTGGCTTCAAGTCCAAGGTCGTCATTCCCAGGGAGAGGCGTGGACAGAGCGAGGGGCAGGGCCTGTGGAGGTGGCTGACCCGGCCCCAGGCCCATGGCTGCAGGAGTTCTGCTGTGTGACCATCTCTGAGGACCATTCTGAACAGAAGTAGATGGCAATTTCCCAGCATAAGTGAAATTTAAAAATCAATTAAAGCCTTTTATTGGCGCTTTATATGCCCAGAGCTGTTCTAATGGCAGAAGCTACTTTGTACTCTATGTGTTGGCTATCTCTGAAAGTGCTTTTTACTTTAATTACCCTTTATCCATAATGCACATAAACCTACTTCTCTGGAACATTTATAAGAATGAAATTGTAATTGAAAAGCTAATGATTTTTAGAAGACAAAAGTCAGAGCTGTTTTAATTATAATGCAAACTCTTTACATAATTTAATTGGCATAAAAGTTTATTGATTTACTTTTGTAATCGTTTAAACATGGAAAAATATAACTTAATATATTTTGTAATTAAAATTAGTTATTTTAAGACTGACTTTTTTTGCTTATTATTGAAACTTTCTATTTGTATGTGTAAAATATTTGTTATAGAAAACCAGCATCTGTTTTGCCAAAGAATCTCATTTTGGGAGGAAAATGCCTCCATGATGCAGATTTAAAGCGATTAGAGTGCCTCCTGCATTAGACCCACTTGCTCGCACAGCTTTGCTTTGCAACTGTGGACAGCGAGGCCCCAGTGTGCAGGGTGGGGACCTGGACCTCCTACCTGCACGAGAAGGTGCTGACATTTCCTGCATTTTGTCTGCATCAGATGAGGCAAAGTGGGAGTGATTTCCCTTTTGGAAAGCATAGTCCAAGATAGTGTGTTGAACAGAAGAGGAGATGGGGCGGGAGCCTGACAGAGCCCTCAGTTTTATCCTTACGCTGCTTATGCTCGGGTGCCTCTGCGTCTTCACCAGCAGGACCGTCCCCTCCCCTCGGGGATGGATCACCACACATGGCAGCCTCTGCTTTCAACCCTTTCTGCCCCCACTTTTGTTTTTATTTAATTGTTCTGTGCCATTCCCTGGTGCTTTTTATGCTATTACATATGTACCATCCTCATCGCTGGAGGAGAAGTTGCCCTATCCCTGCAGTTAACTGCAAGGGTGGTTTTGAGTTTCATGTGTAACAATCTCTGTGGAGTTGATAGGTGGCAGCTGTCATGCCACTGCTGCCCTGCACACTGTGAAGTCCATGGCCCAGCCCTGGGCACCTGTGGTCACGTCCTCCCCCCCCCCCCCACGATGCCACTTGCCCTTAGCTATGACCTCATCTCACTAACCGCTGGCCCTCTCACCTGTCCCCCACTCCGTCCTTAATGATAGTCCAGCCTGTCCTGGGCCCTGCCCTTCTCTCTGGCTTGAATTCCTCCTGGCAAGCTCAGCAGCCCATGGCTTTGAGGACTTTCCACATGCTAACCCCTGCCTGGGCCACCCACGCCTCTGTCCTGTACTCCAGACCCTTGGATTCAGCCATCCTGGTGTTTCTGAAGGATCTGAAGCCACTTCACCCTCAGCAGGTCTGAATCTAGGCACCATCTCTCCAAAGCCCTTGTATCTTATGCAGCTGTGCCCTGGTGGGGTGCTGGCGCCACCGTGAGTGCCCTTCCCACTTGCGCCATCCTTGGGACAACCTGTGGATTCTGCTGCACACAGTGCTGGGCTTTCTAAGGGCCCTTGGTCACACAGCCAGCTCAGCCTTGGGCCCTCTGGTCACTAACATGCCAGAAAGAGGGAGCAGCTTCTCAGAAAGGACCATCGTGCCCCAGGTTGGGCCGGTGGTTTTGCTCACAGGATATCCAGTGAGGCAGCATCTGTGTTACAGGGTGAGAAGCTGCGTGGCCACTCCGGGTGCTCCCTCCTGGGGATGGCCTGTCCTCAAGGTCACTTTATTTATTTATTTATTTTTATTGAGACAGTCTCACTTTTTCGCCCTTTGTAGAGTGCTGTGTTATCGTAGCTCACAGCAACCTCAAACTCTTGGGTTCAAGTGGTTCTCTTGCCTCTTGCTGGGACTACAGGTGCCTTCTACAATGCCTGACTGTTTTTTATTCTCTTTGTTTGAAAGTCCTGGGCGCCTTCCACAACACCTGGCTATTTTTTGTTTGTTTGTTTGTTTGTTTAGTAGGCCCAGGCCAATTCGAACCCACCAGCCCCAGTGCTCGTGGCTGGCACCCTAACCACTGAGGTACAGGCACCCCTTCGAGTCCATTTTAACCTGTCTTGTACTTTAGCCACTCGTCTCTGTGTGACACAGAACAGTACCAGGTGCACCTCGTGGGGAGTCAGCCAGGGAACGCTGACGGGCACTTTGCTCGCGGGCAGAGCCTAATTGGGGACGTTACACCAGGGTCCTGACAGGGCTCAGCGTCTGTGTGCAGCGCCCGCCTCCACATGCTCGCTTTATAAAATGCTCTTTAATTCAGGAACAGAATATCATTAACTTTGTAAGTGGATGAGTACAATGGACAAGCAATTTAATTAACTTCTAATGTCGGCTGTTGGACAGGAGACAGAATGAAATTACGTGTGTCTCTGGAGCATGCAGCCGCCCAGAGAGGGGGTTGGGGTGAGGGTCAGATAGGGGGACACCTGTGTGCCGTTGGCTTGTGTCAGCCCCAGAGGCTGGAATTGGAAAGTCAGTACTTTGTAAAGAAGTCAGCTCTCCTCTGAGGGAGGACGACCTTGTGACGGTGACATGCTAAATGCAGCCTCCCTGTGTGCCTTCCACCCCACTCTGCAGGGAGTGGCAGGACACTGCCTTGTTCCAGCAGACTGGCCGTCCTGAGTCAGTTACACAGGAGATCAATGAGGCTCCACATCGATCCAAACAAAAGCTTTGTTTCATTTGTTACTGTTTATAATCTAATGAGTGTTATTTTAACTTTGCTTTGATTTATTACTCAGTCTATGAAATTCTTTTAAAACCAGAAGTCTTAGGAATTATCCTTCTAATATGGTCAAAAATGTGTTATTTTTGGCACTGCCGCCCAGCGTCTGTAATGCACAGTGGGGCGTGTCAGGGCTCTGCATGTTGGTCTTGAGCTTCCTGGTCAGTGGCTCCCTGTGGACGCTGTACATCTCTTTCATTGACGCAGGAGTCATCGGCTTCCTACTGGGTACGCAGAGGTGACTAGCTGTGTTGACCACCCTCAGGAGCTTCCATTCCCTGAAGAATTCAGATGAGGAAACTTGCAGTCAGTTTGGAGGGTGCTTGGAAGAGGCAGCACTTCTGCAGAGCCTGGAAGCAGCAGGATTCTCATGAGGAGGAGATGGAAGTGTGAGGCCCAGCACGCATCCCCCAGTGACAGAAGGGCTGAAGGGCCGGTGTGGCTAGCTCTGAGAGCTGAGCTGTGAGGGCCCAAGAGGGTAGCTGGGCAGAGCTACGCTGAGATCAGAGGCATGCTCTTCAAAGGCCACCCTGGCAGTCGGGTAGAGAAGAGACTAAGGGGGCACTGGAGGACACAGGGTCCCCAGGAGATGAGTGGCCAGGCCTGGTGGGAAAGAGACACTGGGAGAATCTAGAGGTGGTTCCTATGGGGCAGGAGGAGGGAGAAGAGGACAAGGCCAGGCTGTGGTCAGCAGTCTAAGTGGGGACCACACAGCTGCCTGCAAGTTTGGCCTTTGGGGGAGGTATCTTGTAAGGTGCCTGACCCATTTTGTCATTGTCACTAGAGGAAGTAAAGACTTCGGGGAGGGAGCGTGTGGTGTCCTGCAGGTGCTTAGGGGGAGGGATGGAGTGGTGTGCAGCTGTGTCACCAAGTGGCAGGACGAGAGCCCACTGGGCTTGGGGACTTGTATGGAGTCAGGGAGGACAGAAGCAAGACTAGAAACAGTGCAGAAACCCTAAATGCAGACTCAGGGAATGGAACCCATCCCTCCAGAAGTCATGACCGCTTGGCTTGTTCTGGGAGCATAGGGCCAGCCAGACACCTTAAGTCTCAGTAGAATTCATGGCTTCAACCTGCTAAAACCCAGGGCACCCCATGGTCACCATCCCTTCCCGGGTCTGGCCAGTGCTGTACTGGGCCTGTGCCAGGTGCCCCTCCTTGACCTGTCAGGGCACCAAGCCCCAGACCGGCCTTGGACCAGACTGTCCCCATGGCACTGCCCAGCACTAAGTCCCAGGCTTCACTAAAACCCAAAGATTCTCACCTTCTCTGTCCCTGGACTCAAAACCTGCTGCCTGCGTAGCTTCCCCTCTTGGCTATCTATCTAGAGGGCATCTCAAACTCCGCACTACCCCAAGTCCTACACCTGTTTGCTCTCCTTACTCGGGAGGCAGCTGCCCTTGCCCTGGTGCCTCTGGCCCACCCCTGCTTACTCACTGTCCTTTCACAGGACCAGCGATCCCATGTGCAGGTGTGTCCCTAGCCCAGCCCCTGTGCCGCCCCCACTTTTGGGGCATAGGGCCTGGCCTCAGCCCTCTGCTTCAAGGGTGCCACTGCTCAGCCCCATGTGCTCTGTCCTCCACACGAGCAGCCCTGTGCTCATTGTGCAGCCAGGCACCTTTGCCAGTGCAACAAGGCAGAAAAGCATAGAAAGAAAAATAGATGAAGGATATAAACAAGGAGTGGACAGAAGAATTAAAATTGCCAGTAATCTTAAAAAGAGACTCATTGTGTATATAGACAAGAGACCAGAATAGAATGCCCAGAAATAAACCCTGGTATGTGGGATCTGATGACTTTTGACAAGGGTGTCAGGACCATTGAAGGGGGCAGTGATGGTATTTTCAATAAGCAGTACAGGGGAAACTAATGTCCATGTGCAGAGAGTGAAGTTGGGCCCTTACTTTGGACCAGAGGCCTTAGTGTGAGATCTAAAATTATAGGACTTTTAGAAGAAAACAGGGCCCAGAACATTCATGACACTGGATTAGGAATGGTTTCTTGAATGCCACACCAGAGGCTCAGGTAACAGGAGAGAAAATAGAGAAACTAGATTAATGAAAATTAAAAAGTTGCATACATCAAAAGACAGCATCAACAGAGTAAGAAGGCAGACTGGGAGAAGATACTTTGAAAGTAGTATAAAACAATAGTAAAAACAACCTAATTTTAAAAAACGGGCAAGGGACTTGAGTAGACATTGAAGGTCTGTACATGGCCGGGAAGCCCGTGGGGGAGAAACTCAGCACGACTGTGACTAGGGAGCTGCAGATCCAATCTGCCAAACTGCAGTTTTAATTTGTCAACTAAAAACTAAATTTAAGAAAACTACAATGAACGAACACCTTATATCCATTAGGGTAGCTATTATCAAAAAGCCCAGAAAATAACAGGTGCCGGTAAGGGTATGGAGAGATCCGAAACTCTGTTCACTGTTGGTGAGAATATACATGTAGAAACAGTGTGGCGAGTCCTCCAAGACTCCTGGCAGAGTAGGGGAGGGTCTCGGGGAGACTTGCACATCCTCCTTCATAGCAGTGTTGTTCACAAGGTGCAGCCTCCGGAGCTGAGACACGGGCGTGGCCAGGGTGTCCAGTGAGTGAAGGGTAAGCGGGACGCGTGTCCACTGTGGAGTGTCCTTCAGCCTTAAGCAGCCAAGAAATTCAGGCATCTCATGCTGACAGGTTCTGGAGGCCTTTATTGTAAGTGAAATAGGCCTGTCACAAAAGGACAAATGCCGTGTGATTTCACCTGTATGGCATACTTAGAGCAGTGAAAACCAGAGACAGGGAGTGCAGTGGAGTGAGCCAGGGTCTGTGGAGGGCTGGGGAGTCGGCGTCCACTGCGGACGGAGTCCTGGAGGAGGGTGATGGCTGCATATGACTGTGAATGTTTGTAAGGCCACTGGTCTGTGTACTTAGAAATGACTGAGATGGTCAATCTATGTTGTATTTTACCACAGTCAAAAATTTGATTAAAAAGAGTTACCTGACAATGCCAGTATGACAACCCAAACTAAAGCAACAAGGTGCAGTTCCACACACGCGGCTGTCAGAGACTGATGGCTGCTGCCCCAGGGCCCTGCCAGGCCGTGGAACAGGCTGCGGAGCCACCCTCGGGGAGGCCTGGAGCCGTTGTGGGGTAGGACGTGGAGCCGGTGACCGGGAGGCATGGAGCCAGTGATAGGGAGATTTAGAGCCACCATTAGGGAGGTGTGGAGCTGCCATCAGGGAAGCGTGGTGCAGGTGGCAGGGAGTGGGGCTGTGGCTCCGCTGTGGCCCAGCAGTCCCATCTGCCTGTGGCATGGCTGTCATATGTGTTTCCTCTCACATACTTGCCTGGGACACCAGGCAAGTATGTTTATTACAGCATGGTAATAGTCAAATAATTGGAAAAATAGTCTTTAATTTCCAACCAGAGAATGGAAATATCACAGTATTTTTGTACAGTGAATGTAACATTACAAATAAGCAAAAACTCAGCTTTGGGTGGAAAAAACAATGTGCTGAGGTGGGTGAGCTGACAGTGAATTGCCCAGGTGGAGCCCTGGCTGTTACCTATTGCTGTTCAGGGTGGTGGTGCCTCTGGTGGGGTGTCCAAGGCAGCGGTCCTTGCCTGGCTCTGGTGGGGGCCTTGAGTTTGCATCCCTTTGCCTCTGCCTCCTGGGGATGCTGGGCACAGGCCTGGGGGATTACCGCCCCCCAGTCGGGCCACATGGTGCTCCTTGACCCAGTACAGCCTCCTGCTAGTTCATTCTTTCTTCATGATTTTATCATTTTTTAGTATAATTCTGAGAACATTTCTGAAGCCTCCTTACAGCCTGAGCAGCAGCAACTTCCATCTTCCTGTGAGCACCTGCCCTGCCCTGCCCACCTCCCTGGCTTACCCTCCACCCAGATAAAGACTGTTCTCAATCATGTGCTACCCTTTTATTGTTGGACATGATCTTGACACCACATCTTCTTTGCTCAACTCTTTTTGATCATGCTTTTGTTGTCCTGGTCTCATGCCCCATGAAGCTTAAGGAACTATTTTTCTCTCAGCACTGATTGCAGAACCCATCTATAGTCTGGGTGTAGCTGTAACTTGTTTATTTTCCTTGCTGTATTTCGTTATGGTCCAAATTTGATTTTCCCATTTTCACCTTAAACATTTGGGTCATTTTTAGTTTGCTGGTATTTCCGGAGGTGCAGGTCTCGTTTCTTGGTGCTTATTTCTTGAGCTTTCCAGCCTCTCTGAGAGAGATCTATGTCCATGACACCTGCATGTATGTGCACATGAGTGTGTGTGCAGGTGCCTGTACATGTGTTTACATGCATCTGGGTGTGTTCATGTGTGTGCGTGTGCACAAGTGGGTGTGTTATGTAAATGTATCTGTTTGGTATGTGTATACTCATGTGTACACTCGGATGTACATGTGTGTGCACACTTGTGTATGTGTACAACACATTTGTATGTGTGTGCATATGCCTTCATGTGTAGATCTGTATGGACTTGTGTGTATGCAGTGCAGTTGTGTATGTGTGCATGCATTCATGTGCATGTTCATGTATGTATGCATGTGCACGTGGTACCCTTGTGCATGTGTGTGTCTTCACTCGTGTGTATGTGTATGTGTGCACTCATCAGTGCATGTGCGCACACTTGAGGATGTGTGTGTGCACTTGTGTATGTGTGTACTCTTGAGTGTGGGCATGTGTACTCGTGTGTGTGTGCATGCACTCATGCATGTGTGTGCATTCGAGGTTGTATATTCATATCTGTGTGTGCACTCATTTATGTGTGTGTGCGTATGTGTATTCATGCATGTGTGCGAGCACGTGTGTGCGCGCGTGCATCAGGTTGTGAGTGTGCACTATATGTGCATGCATCACGTATTTGAGTGTGCACTGTATGTACATGCATTGGGTATGTGAGTGTGCACTATGTGTGTGCAAGCATTGCACATGTGAGTGCGCACTGTGCTTGTGCACGCATCATCTATGTGATAGTGCACTGTGCATGCATTGCATGCATTTTGCATGTACTGGTATATGCGGGTGCAGGAGTTTCTCTGAGGCACAACTTGCTGTGAAGCTGTGGAGTTACAAGTCTGTGGGACAGGCCATGTTCCTGGGAGGGGCATCACCAGAGGTCATCAGTAACTGTGACTGTGACACGTTCACTATCCCCCATACGACAAGGGAGGAGAGGGGGTATGAGAAGAGAGGTGCAGACCAACACACCAACCTGCTGGACAGTCACTTAAGTCCTCAGTGGGGGGCAGGGAGGGAGTGGGGACAGCATGCTCTCGGGTCAGAGCCTTCACCAGCTCTGCCTTGCTCAGCTGTCTGTCGGTTCTAATTCCAAATAACTGAAGCTCTATTTTCTTGCCGACTTGAAGATCAGTTATCAACAGCATCTTAGGAAGTATTTTTCCTGTGCATAGATGGTTTACTTTATTTTTAGAAAGTAACTGGAATGAGATACTCTGTGTATGGATGCAGCATAATGCTGTGCTGTCCTGGTGTGCAGTGAGCCACCAAGCTCTGTCACTGTGATGAGTGCAGTCACCCTGGGCCGTTGTCTGTAACCTCTGACCTTCCTGGCAGCAGAGCACTGCTGTGTCTCCACAGCCCCGCCCCAGCACAGGGAGCTTTTGGGAGCTGCAGCAGCATCTGTCTGCTCAGAGGAGGGGCCTGCTGTCACTGTAGGGGTCACACTGAGAGCTAGGCTGGTCTCTCCACCCTCTTACCTGGGGAAGAAAGCTGTGTATCCCTTACTGCTGAGTCTGTTTGATTTGAGCTTTAGGAATTTGCTCTGTTTCATGGAAAAGTGAGCCGGATACAGAAGGCCCCAGGTTAATGATATGTACTTTGGCAGCTAATGTAATTGCGGAAATTATAAATCACTGGCCATCTGATTTGTTTGCAAATAAAAAGTGATGAAGGTGTTTCTGACAAGTCGCTTTGTGTCCCCTCCTCGCCACCCCCTGCCTTGGCCTGAGTCACCCCCAAGCCTTTGTGCACACAGCGCCCTCAGGGAAGGGACCATATTCAGCAAACATGTGCTTTGTGATCCCAGCATTGTGTCCTTTTCTGTCTGAGCATGTAAGAAGTTGTCTCCTCCCTCCATTCTGACTTGAATGTGTTTGCAGAGCTTGCCTGCTGCTATCAGAATCCAACTCTCAAAATCAAACTTAGTGGCATAGTGTGGCTGTTCATCACACAACCAGACTGTAGCTGAGGTTGAGAGTTCGCTTTAATAGCTTTGCAAACATGAGTCTCACTGGGCTGTGGTCACCAGTGGTACAGTGGCCCAGCGGGTGGAGGCGCCACAGGAGTGCAGCCCCTGCCAGGTCCAGGTCAGCAGGGTCTGGCCCATCCAGTGAAATCCGGCTTCTCAGGCTCCTGCCCCATGGCTGTCATAGCAGAAGTGTTACGGCCACTGGCTTGTGTGTCACTAATGCAGGATCAATAAGCGCTCTTGACAGCCTGGTCCATAAATACGTAAAGAGTATCTTAGTTGTTTTTGATGTAAGGGTCAAGGAGTCAGTATTCTCAGATGTGACTAACACACCGCAGCCTGTGGTCGGAGGCTGGGAGCTCAGTTGGAAAGCCCTGGTGCATTTCTCAACTCCTGGTCCCAAGAGGCTTGTGTGTCCTGAAACCGTGTCAACAACAGGGTGAACGCTGGATACTCTGGGCTGAAGTTTGACTTTAAGTATTTAGCAGAGTTAATTGTGGATTCTCTGACTTTATGAGTTTCAGCTCCTGTGCATGCATTTGCTACTCATTTTTCATTTGTTTATTATAAACTTCATAACACAGAGGATGCTGATAAAGTGGACACATATTTTAAGAAAGGAAAGAGCTGTATTAAAATTGTTATTCCCTAAGTCACATTTGACTTCTGCACCTACAAGAGACACAAAATATGGCATATAAGTAACAAATATTACTGGCCTGTGGAGTACTCCAATTTTAATAGTTTTTTCCTTTCTTAAAGTGTGTGTCCATTTTTGGCACCACTTGTATTGTATTAGCTTTATCACATACAGTGAGGTGACAGTTTCACTGTTTCTGGTGACATTTATTTGCTTGTACTTTTTCAGAGTGCTTTCTTTATCTGAAACAAATGAAAGGACATCCTTTGTAAGGGCTGATGTCTGTGGCACAGATGTGGGTCCAGGCCTGCAGCCTCCTCCCTAACTCTGTGTCGCGTGTGTCTGTTCCCTCGTCCCTCCAAGAGGGGCTTCAACTCAACTTTCCCAGAGTAAAAAAGTCGAACACTGCCTGTTGCAGGATCTGGTGGGAAGGAGGCTCCATCCCTGTCTGAGTGGGAGGAGCAGGGCAGGTGTACTGAGTCCCTTCCACACCAGCACCTCGCTGCCTGTCCTCGTCCATTCCATGATGAGCCTTCCTGGTGCTGAACTGTACGTGAGAAAATGCTGTGTACAATTTTGTAACCACCAACTGCCGTCTAATTCTAGAGTATTTTTATCACCCCAGAGTTTCCCTAGACCCCTTATTGGGGTTGCCAAATTTAAAAAAAGAAAATAAAACATACATATGCAATAGAACCTCCATAGCTGACCACCTCCTTATGTTGACCTGCATTTCACAGACCGGATGCACCATGTGTGTGCATCGCATGGTCAGCCTGGCTCCTGTGCTGACCCCTCCATCTGTGACCAGAGTGTTACAGTCGGTTCTGCTACACTTACATACATGGCTTCACTCTCTCTGTATAAACACCATGTCACATTTGGACTTCAGATCAACGTGTGCTTGGGCTTGGTAGTGTTTGGGTGATGGAAGGGTATCTGTGGTTGACATCGTATCTCGGTGACTGCGATTAAGTCCACCTAGTTAAACTCTCACTCGGAACTTTGCTTTAGAACTGTCACAGCACCAGTCTCTCATTTGCTCTCTCTTTTTGCTCTACAGGCACTAGGAAGCTTTTATTTTCTTCACGAATCCTTAAAAAACATCTACCAATTTGACTTTAAAGGTAAGAGTCCTTGTCGTCTTCTGGGACCTCCCATCTCAGCAGACTCCCTTCCTCCTGGTGGTCTGGTCCCTCTCCCGTATCCTGTGGGTAGGTGGTGTTGTCTGCTTTTCTCGAGTCACTGGCTGGCAGTCATGAACCAGAGACCCCTGAGAAAGCCTGGCTCTCTGGCTTCTGTGGGATGGAGACATCCAGGCAGCCCTGGACCCCCCTCCACTGTCCCACCCACTGGTGGCCCTAGCGCCACTGCTGCGCCTGGCAGGGCTCAGGTGGGAGCTCTGGTTTTCCTAGAGTTGAGAGAGGCATCCATGTTCCTGTCAAACATAAGAAAATGAAAAACAGAATGAGAGGATTGTGTATTTCAGAGACAAAAATGGGCAGGTCCACGTGCATGGCAGTGAACAGCATGGTCCTTGTTTGAGGGGCAGACACCGTACTCCTGTAAAGCGAAAGTTTGCCCCGAGACGCTCCTGCCAGGGCAGGCCTGTTTCATCTCACTCGTCCCTATGTCTGGGACTGGTGAGAGTGTCACGTGTAGGTACGGATTTCCGTCCATCCAGTGCTCACACTTTCATCCTCACTGCTGTGTCTGAATGTGCGGACTCTGCAGCCAGAGCACATTGACCTGAAATGCAGCTGAGAGCAACGCACACGTGGAACGGTCAGACTCATCGTGCTGCTCCTCAGGAGACAGACACTTCTTATGAAATGGAGATGCAGGGTCTTCTGTAAAGGGCTTGGCTGGTGGCTTTGTGGTATCGCAGGGCTCTAGCCGGCAGAACAGCTTGTCGCCTGCCCTGTCGCCTGAGGATTCTTTAGGAACTTTTAAATACTGGCATTTGACTCTGCTTGCCGTGGCAGGAGATAGACCCAAGGCCACCTTGTTCTGAACTTCAGTAGCTAGTGAGTGTCAGCGTGTCACCCTCTCAGCAGAGGAGTCCCAGGGAGCACCCCGTGCAGCACAGCGCGCTCCATGTGAAGCTGGCCACAGAACGGGGGCTGCCCTCTGAGAACGCGTGTTCCAGCTTTTATGTATGTCCAGCTCTTCCTCTCGGGAGCCTCTGTACACAGAGAAGTCAGATCAGTCAGAATGCATTTAACCCACAGTTCATTTAAAACTGCATGTTAGAGATGGTTTAACTCTGGCAAACCTCACCTGGGGCCTCCACGTGGTCAGCACTGATGCCAGCAACTAGGAAAGGACCGCAAATGTGTCCAGATTTTGAAGAGGCTCATGGTGGTGACTCTGCTGACCCTCGACACAGACGGGAGAACTGGGGGGGTCTCAATAGGGGCCCTAGGTTGGGGGGCTTTGGTGAAGGATACTCAGGTTGGGGGCTCAGATTGAGGAGGGCTCAGGCTGGAGGGTCAGGCTAGGGGCTCAGGTTTGGGGGGTCAGGGTGGAGAGATCAGGTTGGGGGCTCAGTCTGTGGGGTCAGGTTGGGTTCTAAGGCTGGGGCCTCAGGCTGGGACTTTGCCCTCCCCACTCCTCCCCCCTGCTCTTCATAGCCCTGCTCTTCTGCCTTGTGCTACATTGTAGCAGCAGCAATCTGGGATTTGTGAAAAGCTTAAATGAACTATTTAAAAGTCATAGCTCTAAGTTTTTAAAATAAAGACCCAGGCTCAGCGCCTGTGGCTCAACGGGCTAAGGCGCCAGCTACGTACACCTGAGCTGGCGAGTTTGAATCCAGCCTGGGCCCGCCAAACAACAACCACGGCTGCAACCAAAAAATGCCGGGCGTTGTGGTGGGCGCCTATCATCCCAGCTACTTGGGAGGTGGAGGCAGGAGACTCGCTTGAGCCCAGGAATTGGAGATTGCTGTGAGCTGTGATGCTACGGCACTCTATCTAGGGTGACAGCTTGAGGCTCTGTCTCAAAAAATAAATAAATAAATAAACCCCATTAGAAATCTAAGGAGCACCCGGAGGCCCAGAAAAACAGCAATGAAGGGGCTTCCAGTTTGCAGCCTAGCATGCAGAGTTCGGAAGTTATCATTCTCACTCTCACGAGAAGAAAGCTGAACAAACTGGAAAGACAGTGTTTTGTGGCCCCTCAGAGAATCAGGGACATGGCACACTGCTGCCCTACAGCATGGCAGCCAGACGGGCGGATGCAGGAAGCACAGCTCCCCAGGAGTGGGAGCTGCCCGGAGCCAGCACTGGCAGGGACGGGGACTGACCAGGTCTGACCAAGTGCTGGAGAGGAGCCTCCTGGGGGCTTACTTGGTCGAGTTCACCTCCAGGAGCCTGTGCATTCCCATGAGAAGAGAGGGAAGGGAAAGGGGACCCTCAGAAATGCACCAGGACCCTGTTCTTCTCAGCAGTGCGTGCCGTCAAGGAGTGCTTGCCAGAGCCTCAGTTGCCAGAAAGAGGGAGACACAGGCTGCAGCCCCCAGGCCCTCCACCTGACCTAAGGTGTGGGGAGCAGGTGCTGGGAGTTGTAGGACGAGGCTGCATCCCTGGAGCACAGGCTACTGGAAAAGTGGGACCCCAAACCTCATCACCAATACCTCAGCAGTAAGAAGGAGTTACAACTGAAAGCCCGCAGAGCTCACACTGCTTAGCTGCCTCACAGGAAACCAGACAGTAAGGAGAGAGGCAAGAACAGCAGAGGATGTTCTCATGTCTGGTACCAGGAGCTGTAGGACTCAGCCCCAAGGCAGAGGAACATAAAACCTCACACTGTTTTATCTCAGTTCTTCTTACTACTTATTCATGTTCTATTTTCAACAAAAAATTACAAAGCATGCTGAAAGGCTTAAAAAAAAAATACAACCTGAAGAGGGGAAAAGCTCTAAGAATCAGACCCAGACTCAGATGTGGCAGAAGTGTGGAATTAACAGCCTGGTAATTTCAAATAACTGTGATTAATATGCTAAGGGCTCTAATGCAAAACATGGACAGCATGCAAAAAAAGACGTGTAATACAAGCTGAGCGGTGGAAACTCATGAAGGAAGCAAAAGGAAAACCTAGAACTTACAAGAGAGGCAGCAGAGATGGAGAGCCTGTAATGGCGGCACTGGAGACTGGACCTGGGCAGGGGGGGCAGTGTGAGGGAAGGGAAGTCATTAGAAACTTAGACTGAAATGCAAAGAGACAGAAGAGTGAGTCTGAATATCAGAACAGACTGTCCAAGAACTGTAGCAACTACAGAAGGCGCAGCACACCCCAGCAGGAACACCCATGAGGTCAGGAAGAAAGGAGAGAAGAAATGCTGGAAGTGGTAGCGGCTGAGAATGCCCCCAAGTTAGTAACAGACACTGACACCCAACAGGATGAAGGCCAGACAGTTGGCACCGTGGCTGCCAGCAGAGACAAAGAAAGGATCTGGGGGTGGCGCTGGGGTTAGGGAGGGAACACCTGCCTATAAGACACCAGAATAAGAATGCAGTGAACTCTCTTGAGAAATGACACAAGAAAGAAGAAAGGGGTGTGGGATGTTTAAAGCATTAAAAAGAAAAAAAGCATCAACCTAGAATTCCATATTCAGTGAAATTATTCTTCAAAATTGAAGGATAAAGAAAGACCGTCAGACAGACATTGAAGAGCAGATATCCCTTATAAGAAATGCCAAAATAAGTTCTTCAACAGAAGGAAGATGAGCGAGGCCAGCAGCACTGATATACGTCAAGAAAGAGGGTCAGAGAAGCAGCTGGCATTAGTCGGTCTAGCAGATGTTTGGTGCCCACAGTACGAACAGCGGCACACACAGGTGCGAGGACGGGCCGGATGGATGACAGCAAGGGTGTGAGGGGCTGGGCCTCGCTTGTGAGGGCCCACACGGTGCATGTAGGAGTGGATTTGGATTAGTGCTGAATGTGGATCACAAACTCCATGGCAGTCGCTAATTTTTTTTTAAACAATGTCTAATTGATAACATTGCCAGAGGAGAGAAAATGGAACCGTCTAAGATGCTCAGTGAAAACCAAAAGAGGCAGAAAAAGAATGAGAGGGAAATGAAGAGCAAAGGCAGCACTAGGAAGGCTGCAGACACAGTGGGCGCCACCCGTCTGCACAGCGCTCCCCGTCAGTGCAATGGTCGGAGCACAGCAGCCGAGAGAGGCGGACTGTCGGAGGGTGAGGAATAGCGCCGGCTCTGAGGACGAGGCCTCCCTCCACCCAGCTCTTCTTCCCTTTCTTTCACCAGTTTGTAGTTTTCCTCGCAGAGATACTGGACGTGCTACGTAAATGGCATTCTGTTTTCAATCTCAAAGCTCACTTGGTAATTGCTGATATACAGAAAAGCAACTGACTTTTGTGTGATGGTGCTATCATGGCCCAGTGGTGTCGGGTTTGTCTCCAGGCCTTGCTAATTCTTTGGAATTTTCTACAGGCATGATGATATCATCTGAGAACAAAAATAGCCCTATCCCCTGCCACTCCTTCACGTGCATCCAGCTCCTCTGCTGGCCTGCTCCCTTAGCTGAGAGCCAGGGACGCTGCTGAGCAGAGGGAGCAGCTCTGCTGTTCCTGATCCTAGCAGGAAAGGACCCGTTTCTTGTTAAGTTTGACATCAGCTGTGGGTTTTTGCAGCTGTTTATCAAGTTAAGGAGGTTTTCCTCTCTTCCTACTTTGTTGAAAAAAATTTTTTAATCATGAATGGGTTTGGGATTTTGTCAAATGCTTTTTCTGCATTTGTTGATTATTATTATCTAATTTCTCTTCATCAGACTGCTGATACAATGGATTACATAATTGATTTTTAAATGTGGAACCAGCCTCCACACCTGGAATAAATCCTGATCGGTCATAGTGTATAATTCTTCCTATATATTGTTGGCTTCAACTTTCTAACATTTTGTCGAGAATTCTTCTATTTTATGAAATAAAGTAAATCCAAAGTAAGCAGAAGAAAATAAATAATAAAAATGGGAGCAGAAATCAACAGAATTTAAAACAGAAAATCAATAGAGAGAATTAATAAAACTAAAACCTGATTCTTTGGGAAGATCAATTGACCTTTAGCCAGACTACCAAGAAAGAGAAAAGAAACAAATTACTGATAACAGACATGAGAGAGAAGGGACATCCCTGCTGACCCCTGTGTGAGAGGACGGACCGGCCTCCCCCGCGGGTCTGTGACTGCTGTACTGCAGGCAGTTTTCCTTGTGTGTAGCGCCTTTGCTTGGTTTTGGTATCAGGGCAATGCTGGCCTTGTAGAATGAGTTAGAAAGTTTTCCCTTTGCTCATGTATCTGAAAGTGATTGTAGAGAACTGGTATAATGTCTTCCTTAACTGCTTGGTAGAATTCACCAGAGAAACTGTCTGGGTCTGCTGCTTCTCTCTCCAGAAGGTTCTTAGTGATTCTTGCAATTCATCAGAGGCCTCAGGCCCCTCAGAGCCCTGGTCTTCGTCACAGAGCTTTCATAGATTACGTCTCTCACAGAACTAACCCATCACAGTTATCAAACCTGTGAGTACAGACTTGTTAATATTCCTTTATCAGCCTATCAATGTCCATGGGTCAGCAGGGATATCCCTTTGTCTCTCATTTCTGATATTGATAGTTTGTTTCTTTTCTCTTTCTTGGTTAGTGTAGCTAAAGATCAATCAGTCTTTCCAGAGAACCAGCTTTGAGTTTTATTAATTATGTCACGTCCCTCTTCATTGCTGAAAACTTTCCTCCCTGAAGGCCATGCTGTGTGAAGTTAGCCACTTTCTCTTGAACAGTGTCAGTGTGGTACACTCTCTCGATCTCTTTACTGCTAATCTTTGTTTGTACATTTCAAGTTGGTTTCTGGAAGACAAAACATAGTTGGGTGTTTGTGCCCCAGATTCATGTTGACTCCTAACCTGGAGGTGATGGTGTTGGGAGGTGGGCTGGGGGGTCAACCAGATCAAGAGGTCAGAGGCCCATGAGGGGATCACTGTCTGTCTGGCTCCCTCCTGAGGACCTGGAGGCACCACATGGGAGGAACTGGCCTCATAGACCCTCATCTGCCAGCACCCATCCCAGACCTCCAGCCTCTAGAGCCATGAGGCAGAATTGCCTGCTGTTCACAAGCTGCTCGGGGATTTTATTGCAGCAAAACCTGGAGCTGTTGGACTAAGGCATGCGCCGGGCTCTGTGAGGACTCATTCCCTGCTGAACCTAGTCCCGCATATGTGGGCAGGTGGGTAGCGACAGTCATGCGGGAGGCGAGATGCCCAGAACAGGGTCGGAGCTGCCTCTGCCTGAATGGAGGCCTCTCTGCCTAATGATAAGGGCGAGGAGGTGAGTAAATAGCGGCCCGTTCCGGCAGTGGGACAGGGCTCAGAGATGAAAGGAGCTGTTTAGACACATCCCCGTGTCCACGGGGGAGCCTCCAGTGCATTTTTTTGGCAAGAGAAGCCAGTCTGAGGCTTCTCACTGTGTGATTCTGAGTCTGTGACATTCTGGAAAAGGCAAAACTAGGTAACAGTAAAAAGATCAGTGGTGTGGGGCAGAGGGTGAATCAGCAGAACTCAGAGCATTTGTGGGGCAGTGAGGATGCTTGCATGGCACTGTGATGAGGGTGACGTCTCACTCTGGTATGGGTGACGCTGCGCTGTTATGAGGGCGCTGTGATGAGGGTGATGTCTCACTGTGGCGAGGGTGACATCGTGCTTCACCACAGCCCAGAGAACTCCAGAGTAAGCTCCTGACTCTCCGTGGTGGTGACGTGGCAATGGGGATCCTTCATGCCAGCTGTCAGTGGTAGATGTAGGGGGTGGAGACAGGTACATGGAAACATTGTATTTTCTGCTGAATTTTCTGTAAACCTAAATTACCTTAAGAAGTCTATTTTATTTTTAATAATGAAGGCCGCTTTTCCCCCTACCCCTGTCGGTTCCGCCGTCCTCAGAGGTCACAGCAGCACAGGCCCTGGGCTCTTCTCAGGCAGCGGCTGTCTCGTGGCAGCTGCCATCTCCCTCCTTTAGGGTCCCAGAACATGGTGGACTCTGCAGCCTGTCACACAACAGTGGCCCCTTCTGCACCCGCGTGTCCTGGTGTGTGGAGGGCTGCGGGCGTCCATCCGGGAGGGGGTCTGCCTCAAGGGCTGTGTCCTGGACAGTCTGTCCCATGTCCTGTGTCCCATGTCTATGCCCCTTCTCCACGTCCCCTGTCCCGTTTCCGTGCCCTTCTCTATGTCCTCCATCCCATGTCTGTGCCCTCCTCTATGTCCCCCGTCCCGTTCCTATGCCCTTCTCCACATCCCCCGTCCTGTTTCCATGCCCTTGTCCGTGTCCCATGTCTATGTCTGCCCCTTTTCCTGGCCTCAGAGCCCCCTCACAGGCTGCGGCTATGTCTCCTTTCCATGTCATCAACTTCAGCCCAGGCCCCACAGAGCTCAGTGGACACCTGTAAGGGAGAGCGCAAGGCCACAGAGCGCTGTCCACAATGGCAGGAGGGAGGGCAGAAGATGCAGGTGGGGGAGAGTATGGGAGTGGACAGAGCCCGACGCTGACCCTCCCACATGTGGTGGCTGCCCGGCAGTGGCAGTGATGAGTGCTGTCCCGTGGAGTCGGTGGTTGGCTTTCTGTAGGCACCTCCCATGCCTCTGCCCCGTGCCAGTTGTGAGCAGGTGTAGAATGGTGTCAGAGCCTCATGGTGGTCACTTACTGGAACACACCGTGCTTGGATCTGTCTGGCCTATGCCCACCTGCCCTGGTGCCAGCCCCCAGCTGCACCAGTGGGGTCATCGCCCAGTTCCCTGTGAGAAAACCTGCAGTGTCCTGCAGCAGTGACGGTGCTAAGGAACTCTGGGGAAGGGTCACACCTAAACGTACCCAAGCTGTCCCAGCAATGGTTCCATGTTTGGGGAAGACTGGAGAAGGTGTGGGTGGGTGGCGCTGCCCTGAGCCTGGGGAGTGGCCTCGCGATGTGTCCAGTGAGCTGTGTCCTGCCCGTGCAGCCAGATACACTTCGCTGTTTTGCATCACAGAATGGGATGGGAGAGCCAGCGTCTTTCCCCAGTCACTCTGAGGCCCTCTCTCACCCCCAGGTGGGTGGCGCTCACGAGACACACTGCCCATTTGTTGCAAAGTTGTTCCGAGAATGTCCTTGAGGCCTGAGCAGAACCTGCTGACAGGAGCTCCTCAGGGAGCATCTCGTGGAGAGGTCTCGCCAGCGAGTGTGAGGAGTGTCCACAGCTCACTCACCACAGGCCGCGTGGGCTGGGCTGACTGTCCACAGAAAAAAGGGTCCCGGCCCAGGTGTGAGCTGGACTAGACCAGCCCTTAGCTGCAGATTAGCCCGGCCCAGCGTGTCCTCTGGGGCTCGAGGGGGATGCTGGGCAGTGGCTGGCAAAGCCGGTCCAGAGGCCACCTCCTGCACTCCCTTCCTCTAGCTCACATGGAAAGCTTCCCTGGGATATGAGTAATGTTGCCTGTATTCGAGGAGGAAATCAATTAAATAAATTCCTTCGAAGGTCTGAGTGAATGGTCATTCCACAGCCCTCTTAAATATATTCATGGCTTTAAAAGAGGACGCCAATTAGCCCCTGTAAATCTGTGGGCTGGAGCTCCGGGATGATGGAGGGGGTGTTGGATCTCAGGCTGTGGGCAGGATTTATGGGCCCAGGCCCAGGAGCCTGCCTGTGTGCCCACACCCAGCCCTCCTCCTGGAGCCTCCCTGCCTGTCCCCTGCCGGCTGCACAGGTGGGGAGAGGCAGCACCTGGCCACCTGGGTTGGGCACAACGAGGAGATGTTCACCTCGTGCTCTGGTCTTTTCCAGCCAAGAAGTACAAGAAAGTGACCGGGAAAGAGATCTACTCGGACACCCTGGAGAGCACGCCCATGCTGGAGAAGGAGAAGTTCCCGCAGGATTACTTCCCCGAGGTCAGTGTCCAGGCTGCCCCGGCACCTCTGAGGGCTTGTGAGCCTCTGCCTTTCTGGGAGGCTCTAACCTCATGAGGGCTGATCTGGGCTGGCACAGAACAGGGCAAAGAGAACCCAGGTGTTCAGCCGTGTGTCAGTCAGCACTTTCTGTCGTGGGTGGCGGTGTGGGTCTGGCGGGCAGAGCCAGGACAGTGGCTGCCTGAGGTGGCCAAGGGACCTGCCACATGGTGCTGGAGCATGAGGGCAAAGCTTGTGTCACAGGTGGAGCGGCCTAGGCTGGCCCAGGCTGGGTGCTCAGACCCACGCCCAGGAGTCGCTTCTGCCTTTTATGGAGCATTTTAAGAGGAAGCAGGTAGTTATTTACTATCTCACTGTGCAAATGAAAGTCACCCTAAAATGTTGGGGCCATTCCTTTGGGTTTCAGTGCATTTTGTTTAGTTTACGTGTACAGCTATCCACCGGCAGGCTGTCTGTTGGGTGACATTATCTGTTAGCAAGCCATACAGCCGGCATTTCCTAAGTCTTCCAAGCCTGTGTAATTACCATGGCGACCTGGAGTTTATTGCCTTGGCCTTTTCTCACCTGCTAGATCATAGTAGGGTTTGGACATCCTGACTGGAAGCACTGTGAGTGCTAAAACTGAAGGTCTGGTGGCGGTTCCCAGGCTGGATGTGCCCTGCCTTTGCCATGATGCAGGAGAGTGTGCGGACTCATCTGATCAGCCCCAGGAAGGATTGCTGTCTCGTGATGGGCTGGCCACAGGGAGGGCGGCCACGCCTGTGCGGAGCTGCCTCCAGCAAGGCCACAACTGTATTAACTTGCTTTATGGTGTGAGCCTTGAATGCAGGGCTCGTGGCCGCCACCATGAAGGATGGATGCCCTTGTCACCCTAGGGCGCAGCTTCCTCAGCCATCGTGTTTGGGCTGAGGACATGGTCCTGCTCCCGGACCCTTCACCCCGCCTGCCCCGTCCAGAGCACCCCGCCGTCGGGGGAGGACACACAGGAAAGCTCCGGGACCTTCTCTGTGCAGAGTGGAGTCCTGTTGTTATGACAGTGTCCCAGAGCTTTGTCACCGAGGTAGCGTGTACCTTGCCCAGGCTGTTGGGGGCTGTGGTTCCCTTGGAGAAGCTGTGACCCAAACTCTGGGCCTCCCTTTAAGTTGCATCTCAGAGTGACCAGAGAGGCTCAGGGGCCAGTGATAAGGGTGAAGGCCTGGAGTCCCCTCTGCCCAGACACCAGCAACTCGACAGGATCCCAGGGCAGCCAGGAGGGCCCTGAACTGGTCAAGGGAGCAGTCTATAGCCTGGCATCTCACCGCAGTTGGCTCAGCCCACTTCCCTGAGCCATCTCGCCACCCCAAGGCTGCATGGCCTCTGGGGACACAGGGGCACTGACCATGGTGCCAGGCTGATGACCTGCCCCCTAACTCAGCATTCCTGGCCTCCAGTCTCTGTTTGGCAGCAGCACTGCTGGACCCACAGAGACAGGCTGGAAACCAGACCCTCCACAGCTGCCCCTCACCCTGATGTCCAGCCATTTGCTTTGTCTTGTCTGTCCAATATGGGCAGGGAAAGGCCAGAGAGACACTGAACCCCTGGGAGATGAGCCTGTATGTCCTGAGAGACCAGAGGCAACAACAGTCAGCCAAGGAGGGAAGCCAGGAAGGGTGGGAGCCCATGGCAAGAACAGGACACAACAGGCAGCTTCGGCCATGGATTTGAAGAGACAGGGGAGCTAGGGCAGGGTTGGGGGGTGTGGAGACAGCTAGGGAAAGGGTGGGGGGTGTCGGGGGAGCTGGGGCAGGAGTGTGGGGAGCTGGGGCACAGTTGGGGGTAGCTGGGGTGGGAGGGGACCAGGGTAGAGTGATAATGCTACCAGGCAGCCACTGCCAGGGTCAGCACTAGGGCTGAGACTGGATGGAAGAATCCCCCTGTCTGCAGGGGCAGCTCTGGATGTGGGCCTGAAGCTGGGGCCTGTGTTTTCCAGGGCAGCCAGGGCTCCTGCAGGTCACTTACCTGCTGTGGGCCCGTGAGCCTTCAGGTGTTGACAGTGGCGACACCAGGTTCCCGGGGCCATGTAGTTGAGGGTGGCAGTGAACACTCTGGGCCCTGCCCTGCCCAGTCCCTTGTGGGGCCAGCAAAGCCTGCTCCCAGAGAATGTCCCCTCAGCACCAGGCCTCGTGTGCACACATGCCTCGGTAGGCATGAGTAGCCCGTACTTGCGTGCCCTCTGCTTTGAGTTCCAAGTGCCACCAGGTGCCCTGCGCTTCCCAGCCACTGTCCATGGGGCACCTCAATATCCATGTCAAGTGGGTCCAGCATGCAGCTTCCACCCCCAGGACCCACACGGACCTCCTGGCACCCTGGGTCCCCACCTTCCTGGTTGGTGGCTGGGATGTGCACACCCTCCCAGCATCTCGATCTTCGGAGCTGGATGCTGGGGCTCACTGTGTGTCTCTGGCCTCTGCAGCGGTCTGTGGGTGGGACTCAGAGTAGCGTCACTCTGTCCTTCTGAGGGAGACCCCTTGTGGAACCACCCAGGGCAGGACCTGACTTCCATGAGGCTGTGTGGGGGCTTCTGCTATGGCTTGGCCATGTCCAGCAGGGGTCTGGGCCATGGTCCCTGGCCTTGGTCCTGCAGGTGTGTTATATGCCCTGGCCTGTGGGGATAGGGTGTTAAAGGGCCAGCTCCTTCCCACAGGAAAAGTGGCCCCAACCTGGGTTCAGGCCCATCGTGCCCTCAGGAGATGCAGCTGCAAGTGACAACACTGTCACACCTATAGGCAGCAGAGAAAATGCACTTTTAGGACATAGCCTCATAGGGGAAAGGGCTGTGTGTGGGTGTCTCTGGGTGGACACCCTGGTGGTCGGTTGGCCAGCAGATCTTTGTGGCTGCTGGTGGCTGGAACAGAGGGGCCGGCACTGCCCGAGGCCTGGGCCTTTCTACGGGTCAGCATGAGCGTTGCTACCTCATTGTGCTAGAGCCCCCCAGGACCCATGTGCTTGACCCGACATGCACCAGTCCAGGCATCTTACTCTAAAGTCACGATCTTTTAATATTCTATCAGTAGTGTGGTATTCCTAGATATGCAAGAGTTCACTCAACGTGCAGCTCCACGTGTCACCCAAAGGACCCCAGAGCCACTCACGCCTGGCCACGCCAGGGCAGCAGTCCCTGCCCAGCATGGCCCCTCCTCTGGGTTTCCACACCAAACCTTTCTCTGTGTGTCTGCATGTTTTGCAGGAGGAAACTAGTATAAGACTGATTTCTCCTAGTTTTATTACCATCACTTAAGGGTAATCTAAGTGTAATTATGGTGATGGAGGCATAATGCAATTCCAAATAATTACAGCCCACTGCATAGAAAACTAACAAAACTTTCTCTGTTGATTTATGGGTGCTTGTGGCTCAGTGTGAATTCCAGATGATGCCTCTGGGAGCAACACTGCAGATAATGTGAGGCCATTTTTAAAAAGCAGATTTGTGTAGTCGATCAAGGCAAGTCATTTTTTTCCTGTTGCCCGTGGTGAGAAATTGGTTGTTACCATAGATCACAGGCCTGCTGCAAGCTTCTATGAAAGATGAATTAATTCCACTAATGCTTGGAGCGGGCCTTCTGCGGAGCTGTGGCGATAACCTCCCCCAGCCTCCCTTTTCTCCCTGGCGATTTATGCCGTCTCTTAGTAGATGAAGCCGCCCGACTTGCTGTCCATCTGTGGCTGCAGGCACCCTATTATCAGGCCTGGGCAGAGGCCCTTATGTGCGTGAAGGACGTGGCTCCCACTTCTGTAGTGAAAACCTCTCTGAAGCAGCATGCCCGGGGGCACCCCCACCCCAAGGGTGGAGCCACTGCCATCTCACGGAGTGGGGGGGTCCTCAGCAGGGGCCCAGAGGTGGTCGGTGCCCCTAGAGTCTCAGAGCCCAGACTGCAGTGATGAGGAGTGACAGGAGTGGGCACCAAGATGGTTGCTGGCAGAGGGCATTGGCCCAGGAGCAGAGCCCACATGTCTGGGGCCGAGACTCCCTATACTCCCACCTGGTCACTGCCCTGCAGACGCATTTCCCCTGGGGTAGTCCTGGATGTATTCCAGAGTCTACCGCCCCAAACCCCTCCCTGGTTCAGGTTACTCTGTAATTGGGTTGTCAAGGAAGCAGATTCAGGCTCCTGGGGGCACACTTGACATGGACTCGGGCCCCTCACGGCCCGTCCTGCTAGCAGCAGCTCTCCTGCCTCACAGGTCAGAGGTCGTGCATGGAGGCGGTTTCTTGGGACCCACCCACAGCTGTCTTCCCACACAGGCGTCTTAGTCTGTCTCATGGTGCCGTAGAGTGGCACCTTTACGGGAATTCTCCCTACTGGGTAACTTACAAAGAGACACAGGGAGCATGGTGCCCACGTCTGCTTTTGAGGAGGCCCAGGGAGCCTCCGCTTCTAGCGGGAGGCAAAGGAAGAGCAGGTCTCACCTGAGAGTGAGGGGGCAGCCCCTCCCCAGGCCCCAATCCCCGCACTGGGGGTCAGATTTTGACATGAGATGTGGGGGACCCACACCCACATAGTTGTGGGCTTCTTCACATCCTTCACATGAAGTCATGACCGGCTTCTCGTCCCCAGAGCACATAAGGGCATCCCGATCATCCTGGGGACAGTCTCACTTGGCCCTCTTGATGGGGCCAAGGATGTGCCTCAGCCAGTGCCAGGTGGGACAGCCCACTTCTGCTGTCTGTCACCTGCCCCACATCCTCCTGCTCCCCCAGGGTGAATGCCCAGCCTTACCAGGTAGTTCAAAGCCGACAGGGAGAGGTTGGCTGTCCAGAAGGCCCTTGTGAGGCAAAGGGGCTGTGGGGGGCTGTAGGGGACAAGGTCCATGGGGCTTTGTAGATAGAGGACATGGGAGCCTTGCAGGGAGCCTTTCGGGCAGAGTAGGAGTTGGGAAACAAGTGAGGGGCTATGTGTCTGGATAGCTCTTGTCTAGCATGGTGGTTACAGGGGTGCAGGGAGAGCTGCATTTTGAACCCCTAAACTATTTGCATTAAAAAAAGAAGTGAGGTGCCAGCTGCCGAATAACTGGGACCCTTCTTTCTTGCAGGGAGCAAAGCTCACTGCATTTAACACTGGATCGGGATACTCCCCACGTCCTCTTGTCCTCTGCTGTCCTCTGTGGGAGTGGCTGGCCCTACCCTAGGGTGGCCATACCGTCCAGTGTCCTGAAGGCTGTAACCAAGTGGTGTTTGTGGTCAAAGGGCAGGCCTCCTCCCAGCATCCCGAGGGATTTCAGGGTGATGGGTAGTAGTCCCACTCACAGGGCTGCCTACGCTATGTAGCTCTTAAATTAATTAAGATGCGGCAAAGTTTAAAATTCAGCTGTTTAGTCATAGGCTATGTGTGCTCCATGACTGGGGTGGCCAGGACAGTCCACCAGGGCTGCTGCAGCTAAATACTTCAAGCTGGGTGGTTTACAAACAGTAGGACCTGACACCTCAGACTGGGTGGTTTACACACAGTAGGACCTGAAGTCTCAGGCTGGTGATTTACACAAAGTAGGACCTGATACCTCAGGCTGCTTGGTTGACACACAGTAGGACCTGAAGTCTCCGGCTGGGTGGTTTACACACAGTAGGACCTGACAGCTCCGGCTGGGTGGTTGACACACAGTAGGACCTGACACTCAGATTGGTGGTTTACACACAGTAGGGCCTGACACTCAGGCTGGGTGGTTTACACACAGTAGGACCTGACACTTACGTTGGGTGGTTTACACACAGTAGGACCTGACACTCAGGCTGGGTGGTTTACACACAGTAGGACCTGACACTCAGGCTGGGTGGTTGACACACAGTAGGGCCTGACACTCAGGCTGGGTGGTTTACACACAGTAGGGCCTGACACTCAGGCTGGGTGGTTTACACACAGTAGGACCTGACACTCAGGTTGGGCGGTTTACACACAGTAGGACCTCACCCCTCAGGTTGAGTGGTTTACGAACAGTAGGACCTGACACTCAGGCTGGGTGGTTTACACACAGTAGGACCTGACACTCAGGCTGGGTGGTTGACACACAGTAGGGCCTGACACTCAGGCTGGGTGGTTGACACACAGTAGG
>CAUYON010211926.1:0-49816 GCA_963573935.1 Arctocebus calabarensis
TTACAAGGGTACAAGTGAAAATTACTAAATGTAGAATATAAGTGTCTTCATATAGTGATTAAAAGGCCATGAAGGCTATGTTAAATAATTCAATGAAAATATTTCAGATTGTATATAAAGTCAGCACATTGTGCCCCATGATTGCACCAATGTACACAATTATGATTTAATAAAAATTAAAAAAAAAAGAATGCATAAAAGATGTAGCCCACCCCCCAAAATAAAGATTATATTCTAGTAAGAGAGTTAGAATATGAAAACCCAAGATAGCTAAAAAAACAAAAACAAGTACAAATTAATACTGGCTCAATGACTCACTCACTATTTCAAAGAGCACAAACCTAAGGTAGATGCAGGAAGGAGCCTTGTCGCAAGACTTTCTGACACTTCCAAAGATGTGATGAGATTTTTTTATCAGGCTGATAGAAAAGGCTCACGCTACTGTGAACAAACCTGTCTACTACCCTTCCTAGCAGACACAAATCTCTCCTCAATTCACCTCTTTTCCACTGAGGATTTATGTGGTTTCCTATATGTACTTACCCACACACTGTATTTGTTCATATATTTATTCTAGTTGTATCGTAATCTGTCCTCTCGTCCCTTTGGATGCGTGTTTGGACCCGACCATCATACACATTTATAAAACTCACACCCTTTTCCACACATGTCTCTGGACCCTCACAGCAAAGCAGCAGCCGGAGGGTCCACTTACGACACCCAGCTCCACCTCAGCACCGCCTGTCACTGCCACCATGACCATGCAAATTATTGCATCTCTGCACCTCAGAGTGCTCTTGTAGTCATTACACTGACATTTAGTATTAAGATAAGAACTAAAGCAAGTTATGTTTATAAACAGCACTGGGCCAAATACCACGTGCCACACAAGATATGAAGAGATGATATTGTTCCACTTTTAGAAATAAGGAAACTGGTAGATGTATTTAAAGTCACAGAATGAAGAATCCAACAAAAACACCCCTGGAGCCCAGCCACCCCCAGCCATCAGCACTCAGCAAACACTTATTCACTGACCAAGCAGACAACCAGCCTTGGGGGCGGTGAGCTCCTTCACACATGGTAACTGTATTCCCCTGGAAAGAGTTAGGTATCAAATGGTTTCCCATTGCCCTGAGAAAAGATAAGGTGCGCAGTTTATGCCCAAATAAATCAATTACTGCAGGGTGTGGGCATTTCACACAAAAGAATACCAAGACGCTGGGGGTGGCCAAGTAGGACACAGGGAAGGAATACTCTCCATGACTTACAGACGGTGGTCATGAGACAGTGAGGACACCTAACAGGCCTGGGGTGACCTGACACTCGTTTAAGGCACTATATGTATACTGTGTATTAATTTATTTAATTAATTCTCACAACCCTGAAGAAAGCCTTACCCTTATTTTACAGATAAGGAAACTAACACACAGGTTACGCAGCTGCCCAAGACCACACAGCAAATCAGTGGCAGACTCAAGTCTGAGACTCCAGAGCCAATGCTTACACACATGCTGTTCCCACCCCCAGCCCAAAGCTGTCTGCTACACCTGTGCTAGCTTCCCATGGACTACAGCTCTGACAGCAGCTACAACTCCATCTGCGTAGCAAGAATGCCTTCAAACAACATAATCTCTTGGCTTGGCACCTGTAGCACAGTGCTTACAGTGCCAGCCAACATACACCGAGGCTGGTGGGTTTGAACCCAGCCTGGGCCAGCTAACGAAAAAATAGCCAGGCATTGTGGCAGGTGCCTGTAGCCCCAGCTACATGGGAACCTAAGGCAAGAGAATTGCTTAAGCCCAGAGAGTTTGAGGTTGCTCTGAGCTGTGATGCCAAAGCACTCTACAAAGGGTGACATAATGAGTCTCAAAAAAAAAAAAAAAAATACTCTCATGTTTGGGATTAACAAATTCTAATCTTATAAATTAGGTTAATAAGAATAGATTAGTAAGCAGGAACTTAGGAAATGAGAAGCAAAAACGTTACAAAGATCTGCTAACAAAATGAAGAACTCTAAGAATAAAAACTTGCTCACCTTCTGGCAAGCCCAGAGCAGGTGAGCTTTAAATGCCAACAAAAACTCCACTTGTTGCTGGCACCAGACCCTCCTGTGCACTACAGACAGTGAAGGAATGGTATAAGTCCCTGAGCCTTAGCCAGTGGACAGGGCCAAAATGAGGATGGGCCCTTAACTTTGCCAGGGCAGGCAGCCTGGCTTCAAAGAAATGTTTCCAGCTGTGAGTTTAAGGAGCACTCTATATATCAGCGCTGCCCAACTGAGCAGTATAAAATGAGAGCAATAATCGTTTTGCAAAACTTTCATTTGCATTATTCCATTGTATTAATTATTCATTGTTTTACTGGGTAAATTAAAGTAGTATATCATCCAATAATATTTTTAACACTGTCCCATTTTACCTATAGTGCTAATATTTTATTAGAAAATCATAGTTTTCAAAAACAAGAAAATCAGTTTTCTCTTTCAGTGATTATACTTTTATATTTGTCTATTTTTTTTTTCTTTTTTAAAGATGGGGGTCTCACGTCTTTTTTAAAGATGAGGTCTCACATTGTCAACAAGGCTGGAGTGCAGTGGTATCATCAGAGCTCACTGCAACCTCAATCCCTGGGCTCAAATGATCCTCCTGCCTCAGCCTTCCAAGGAGCTGGGATTACAGATGCCTACTATGACACTTGGATAATTTTTCTATTTTTTCTAGAGACACAGTCTTGCTGTGTTGCTCATTCTGGTCTCCAACTCCTGAGCGCAAGCAATTATCTGGCCTTTAGGAGGCACCCTCCTCTTTTAGGTGATTTTAAAACATCGACTCCTACAAGTAACTTACCATGTCCAGATACCAAGAATTTCCAGGAAAACATTTTTAATTTCATTTTAACAAATTCTTAGGAGAAAAGGCTGAGTCCAGAGTGTGACTAATGACAGGCTCTGCTGGGCTATACCCCAGGCCTTCACTGCCCTGTCACCCCTTGGTCCTTTGCCTGCCTCACCAGGTCTTCATCTGCTGACAGCCACAAGCACTTCCTTATGGAAACTCCAGGAGACATTATCAGGAAGAGCAAGCCACGTGCTCACAGGCTGAGCCAGAGGCTGGCCACATAGGAAAACAGGTGCTGCTGTGACTGAGGAGGGCCACAGCACACACAGAACCCTTGGCCTGGGCCTCTCACATGTCTTCTATGTGTCTTGCAGGTGCCACCATGACGTTGAGATGCCTGTCTGCCCATTAGAACAACCCTGCCTAGTCCCAGCCACTTGGGAGGGTGAAGCAAGAGGACTGCTTGAGCCCAACAGGTTGAGATTGCTGTGAGCTATGACGCCACAGCACTCTACTGAGGGCAATGAAGTGAGACTCTGTCTCAAAAAAAAAAGAACAACACTGCCACTGACAGTCACTGCTGACACTCAGTCCCCAGCACCCTGAGGGCACAGACACCACTCACTGACCCACACATGTACCTTTCCTGGATTCCCTCACACATTCTGTTCCACCTTGTTTCTGAAACAGTTTTGAAGATAACTCGCCAATCCTTTCATTTTCCGCACTAATGGCTTTTTGGATTTCTTCTATTTCCCTTTTTTGGGCTGGAAGAAGTTCATTCAGTTTCCCTCCTGGCTCCAGCTCTGGACTGCTGTCCTCATCACCGTCACAAACCTCAAAGTCATCCTCATAGTCCTACAAACAACAACAGTGCTTTTGGAAACTTTAAGACAAAGCAACTTTAACACTTATGATGAACAAAACATTACCATTTATCATTTGAAATAGACAGTCCTTGCAATGGCAAAGACAGATTTTCATAGTTCACTGACTTTAATGTCACAACACTGCAAACTTGCTCAGACTGCTGCACTTGTTTCTCCAGAATGAACCACGCAGTATAAAGACCAGAGCTGTGAGCAGAAGTACCATGCATACATCTGTGCTGAGTGTGCACCGGGGACACAGAGCGCAGGTGGAATGTTGACACGGCATGCAGGTGGGCCGTGGAAGCAGCACATGGAGACTGTGGATGCAGCGCATGTGCACACAGGTCAGACCGTAAGCTCACTTAGGGACATGACACTGGAAGTCTGGAGAAGCCCAGCAAGCTCTTTACAGATAATAGCTAGACCTAACCCAAAATCAGACATGGGGTACTCAGCAATAGAAAGAGAGAAAAAGGCTATTAAATTATTATTTATAAGCCAATTTTTAAGAATAAATTATTATTTTTTTTTTTTTTTGCAGTTTTTGGCTGGGGCTGGGTTTGAACCTGCAACCTCCAGCATATGGGGCTGGGACCCTACTCCTTTGAGCCACAGGCACCGCCTGACAATAAATTTATTTTTAAACTGAGAAAAAGTTCGACTTTTATACATACTTCAAAATCATCTTCATAACTGGCTGTATATTCATTAGCTCCAGTATTTTCTAAATCAATATCTTCCTTTTCAATTTCCTAGAGGTTGAAAATTAAACATAAAACAAAAAATTCAATCAGAAATGTAAATATTGCAAATAGATTGGAAAAATGTATGTTTCTGAGATTCACTTACTATTGCTAATTTGTAAGTATTTATAAAACTAACATAACCTAAGTTCAAATTCTTGCAAGAAATATCCTTGCTAAGTATGTGCCCAAAAAGAGAAAATAATTAATAAACACATTCTTTTTGGGAAATGTCTATAATCCTAGTGGCTAAAAATAATTGTTAAAAAGCACCACATAAATGAATTCCAAGGTTCAGTGATCTATTTCTTACCCACGAGCACACAGGACACAGGCGCACAATGGCTCACACCCTCTTGGTACAGTCAGGGACAGACAGAACAGGGTGTGTAAGTGCAGAGGGAGCCCGGCCTCCTCCTCCCCCGGAGAGGACAGGCCACTCCCAGCCTGCCTAGGACCTGGCATCAGAGGGCACTGGGCTCACTACTCCCTCCAGGGACTAGACAGGGATCATGAGGTCCCGTGGTGGGACATCACGCGCCAGGCCTAGGAGGCCCACGGAGCACCTGGTCTGCCACCTTGGTCTAGAAAGGAAAGCAGAAATACACCCAAGCTTCTGGGCTCAGAGGGCAACAGAAAGGTGATGTATATTTAGAAGACTTGTATTTTCCCCCCAACAAATGTTCCTCCTCTTATCTAAAATTGTTCTTGGACACACTGCTTGGTGGCAACACGGCATTCCAGATACATCATGGGCCCTCTCTGGGGCCCCACAGGTCCCTACCCAGACCTGCCCTACCACCCCGACTCTGGGTTCCTTCTGGGTCCACATGGAATACACAGGTACCCTCTGGGACAGAATCCTGACCCCCGAGCACACCACACAGCCATCATGAGAGTCTGCAAGAGGGATCACTCTGGTATAGCAGCCCGGTTCTGGGTCCCAGGGAGGCAAGGCCCACAGGCCACCCAGAGAGCTCAGGAAATTGGTGCTGACGCAGACCAGGCCGGGGGACCTGACTCCTGATGTCTTCATGTATAAAAACAGGGAGGTCTCAGTGTCACCAACCAGGACCTGACACATGAGGGACAGCACATCAGGGGACGGTGGGCAAAGGCTCATCAATGTAGGGCAGGCAAGGTGGGCCTGCCAGGGAGGGGAACCCCAGGAAGGCCAGGGCAGAGCTAAAGCTGGGAAGGAGGTCAAAGCACGCCACAGCTATGCTGTCAGCCAACTGGAAGGTAAAGCTCAACCTTCCACCTGGGAGCGTAGGGAAATGTGGGACCAAGGCACACATTCATGCTGCCAGTAGGATACGGGCAGGTCCCCACACCTGGATGCTCAGAGCTGCCTTTCTAGACACATGTGTCCCAGAGACCGGGGCAGGGGGCAGGGGAGGCAATGTGAATAAACACTTTATAGGAAAAACTGTCCCACTCCCAGATGCTTCTGGGGACTCCCAGGCCAACATCAGGCTAAAGGCTCAACATGGTAAAATGCCAATAGTCCTTCCCGAATCCGCCAGAGGGGAGGCCACAGGCAAACCCTGGGCCAGCAGGGAGCAGATTCCTCAGAGGAAACCACCACAAGGTCAGGCTAGCACACAGAAACCCAAACTGTAGCTGAGAGAATGAGGAGGCTGGGAGCAGATAGCCTGGAAAGTAACAACTCCAGGGCATGGAATCACTAGCCCACACGTCTGCCGGACACAGCTCCAGCAGCTCAGCCTGGTGCTCACATTAACTATTAGGGGGATCTCATGGCTCGGGCTGCAGGAGAAAAAAGAAACCTCCTTGAAACTGGCCCAAGCATCTGTTCCTGCACGGCCCCCTTCAGAGGGGCTGCTGTCCAGAGCCCAACTACTGGTCAGAACCCTGTGACCCAGCAGAAGCGAACACCAACACAGCCCCTCTGGGTGGTGGCTCAGGCCAAAGAGAAGCAAGAGTGATGCCCACAGCCAGGGCAAAGGCTCAAGAAGATAGAGACCTGCTCCTTGGCGCAGGACACCCCCCAGCTTCCCTCAGACCACTGAAGGCCCCTCTGTCCCAGTGCCTCTTACCCAGACACCACGCCCAGCTTCACCTGAAGGTGAAGATGACAGGTCCAGCACATGGCTCACACCTGTAAGCCCAGCACTTTTGGAGGTCCAGGTGGGAGAATCACTGGAGCCCAGCAGTTCAAGACCAGCCTGGGCAACACAGCAAGACCCCACTTCTACAAGAAATAGAAAACTGGCAGCGTCCATAGCTCAGTGGGGAGGGTGCCAGCCACATAACACCCAGGCTGGTGGTTTCAAACCCAGCTCAGGCCAACTAAACAATGACAACTGCAACAAAAAAAACCCAGCCAGGCATTGTGGCAGGAGCCTCTACCAAGGGCAATATAATGAGACTCCCCTACATTGTACCCAGTAAGTAGGAACCCACTGAGCCTCTCCTTCTTGAATTAATTGTGTTTTTCTCTCACGTAGGCCTGTAGTTATTGATCTACTAGTTTCAGATTAGCACTAAGTACATGGGATGCTTGCTTTTCCATTCTTTTTTTTCTTTTTTTTTTTTGAGACAGAGCCTCAAGCTGTCACCCTGGATAGAGTGCAGTGGCATCACAGCTCACAGCAACCTCCAATTCCTGGAGTCAAGCGAGTCTCTTGCCTCCGCCTCCCAAGTAGCTGGGACTACAGGCGCCTGCCACAACACCCGGCCATTTTTTGGTTGCAGCCATCATTGTTGTTTGGCGGGCCCGGACTGGATTCGAACCCGCCAGCTCAAGTGTACATGACTGGCGCCTTAGTCCGTTGAGCCACAGGTGCCAAGCCTGCTTTTCCATTCTTAAGACACTGTACTTAAGAGAATGTTCGCAGAATCCATCCAGGTAAATACAAAAGATGCAAAGTCCTCATCTTTTTATGTGGCTGAATCGTATTCCATGGTGCACATATACTACAGTTTATGAAGCCTTTCACAGGTTGATGGGCACTCAGGTTATTTCCACATCTTTGCAATTGTGAATTGAGCTGCTATAAACATTTGAGTATAAATGCTATAAGTGTCCTTATGGTAAAATGATTTTTCCTTCTTCTAGGTAGATACCTAGTTAAGGGGACTGTGAGATCAAATGGTAGGTTTACTTTTAACTCTTTGAGGACTCCCCATACTTCTTTCCATAGAGTACTAGTTTGCAGTCCCAAAACAGTGCAAAAGTGTTCCCCTCTCTCCACATCTGCACCAGCATCTGCAGCTTTGGGACTTTGTGTTGTGGGCTATTTTCATTGGGTTAGGTGATATCTCAGGGTGGTTTTGAGATATCCATGTGTTTCTTGGCCATTCATCAAAATATTGCAAAAGCATTATCAAACAAAAAAACAAATGGGGATGGAATAACTGGACATCCACATGTAATAACAAATGAACCTAGACACAGATCTTATATCTTCCACAAACACCAACTCAAAATGGATCATACACCTAAAAGTAAAACAACAAACCATAAGACTCTAGAAGACAACAAGGAGAAAACCTACATGACGTTTTAGACACCACACTAAGGGTGATCCATGAAAGAAAAAGTTGATAAAACTGGACATCATTAAAACTAAAAACTTTTGCTCTGCAAAGACAATGTCAAGAGACAGAGAAGATGAGCCACGGTGCGGGAACAGCGTTTGTAAATGATATAACTGTTAAGGACTGCTGTCCAAAGTATATAAAGAATTTTTAAAAATCAGAAATAAGAAAACAGAAAATCCAATTAAAAAGTCAGCCAAATACCTCAATAGACACCACCTGAAAGAAGATAAACAGACAGCAAGCAAGCACCTGAAAAGGTGTCCATGTCACTTGTTAACAGGGAAATGCAAACTGAGACAAGAGACCACCAGGCATCCACGCAGTGTTAGACGGCCAATGTCCAGAACACTGACATGGCCACATGCTGGTGGGATGTGGAGAGCACATTCATTGCTAGAAGAAATGCAAAATGGTACATCCACTCTAGAGGACAGTTTGAAAATTTCTTACTAAACTGAATCCAACAATCATACTCCTTGGTATTTATTCAAAATAGTTGGAAACTTATGTCCTCACAAAAACTGGTACTCAGATGTTTACAGCAGCTGTGTTCATCACTGTCAAGCCTTGGAGGCAACCTAGATGTCCTTCAGGGTGAATGGATAAACTTGGTGCAGTCATACGGTGGAGTACTACTTATCACTAAAATGAGCAGCCATGCCTTGAGGAGTCATGGAGGAACTACGATGCATATTTCTAAGTGAAAGAATCCAATCTGAAAAGGCCTGGACAGTGTAAGTCCAACCACAGGCAATCTGACTTGTGATAGTTTGACTCAGGATGGTGTGAAAGCAATGAGTGTGGTTCAGTAGAAACTGCACTTCAATTTTTGAATTTTTATTTTTTCCTGGGCTACAATCACACAATGAGATACCCTCTCACCCAGGGGTGTCGGGGAGTGGGGGTGGGGGGGGTAGGTGCAATTGGCTGCAGCTCCAAGGCAGCCAGGGGAACAGCAGGGTAAACAACCACACTGAGCTCTGCAGCACAGAAGTCAATAAATTATATGGGAGAGCAAACACTTTACTATAAAATAGGCTTTCTGGGCTGGGCGTGGTGGCTCACACCTGTAATCCCATCACGCTGGGAGGCTGAGGCAGGAGGATCCCAGGAGTTCTGGCCCAGCCTGAGCAAAGCAAGACCCCATCTCTACCAAAAAGGGAAAAATTAGTCGGTGTTAGAGTGTACATTTGTAGTCCCAACTACTCAGGAGGCTGAAGTAGGAAGATCAGTGGAACCTAGGAGTTAGAGGTCACTGAGAGCTATGATGCCACATCCGCCCTGTTTCAACTAAAGAAAAGTAGGCTCTCTGTTAAATGATTTTGCCAACTGTATGCTATCTTAAGTGTTCCTGGCACATTTAAAGCAGGCTCAGCTAAGCTATAAGCTCAGTGTGTCAGGTGTATTCAGCACAGTTTTCACTTAGGGTATTTTCAGCTAATGGCAAGTTTATCAGGATGTGGCCCCATCATAAGTACAGCAGTATCTATATGTGACACTCTGGAAAAGGCAAAGCACAGACACTAAAGTGATCAGTTGTGTTACCAAAATAAGGAGCCGGAGGGGATGTACAGAGGGCTTTGAGGGCAGTCAATCTCCTGTGTGTGATACTATTGGTGGATATGTGGCACGTGCAAGGCCAAGAGTGAACCATGATGTAAACAATGGACTCTGAGTGATGACAAAGTGTCCATGTAGGTTCACTGATTGTGACAAACGTACCACTCTCGTGAGGGATGCTGATAACAGGGCAAGCTGTGCATCTGTGGTGGTCGGGGAATATAGGAAATCTCTGCACTTTTCTCTCAATTTTGTTGTGATCCTAAAACTGCTCTAAAAGATAAAATATTATTTTTAAATAAAGCAAGGCCCTCCTAGCACACTGTCATGTAAAGTCAATACACATTATACTGACTGACACCTGCTAATTGATAAGAAAAAGCAATGCTGTGCAGGAAGTCAACTGATAGCACCATATGCCCCTCCAGCTTAGCTCAGGATGACTCAGGGGTTCTTCATCATCCCTAGTCCAGCACCATTTTAAACTGTAATTCACATACTCAACATTCACTCACACCCAGAGTATGTCTAGAACTTAGGTAGGCAGTGGGACAAGGAGGTGCCACAAACACCCTCATTTCTTGACAGAGCGACAACTACACTGGGGACAAACCAGTAGGATGGGGACAAGACATGCCTCGCTGAGAGACTGCCTGCCCTCCAGGGCTGAGAGGGCTCCTGCAAGCACCACAGTTCCAGAGAGGCCTGCAGGGGTCACCTGTTGTCAGTCATTCTCTCACACCTGAGGAACATGATCACTCTGGTTTCACATCCACATCTGAAAATTATTTGTTACCTTGCATATTTCTCAGAATCTGCTGGTAGAAATGCAATAACTGCTGACAGAAATGTAAAATGGTATAGCCACTCTGGAGGACAGATGTTTGGTGATTTTAAACTGTAATTCACGCACTCAACACTCACTCACACCAGCAGGATGGGGACAAGATGGAGCCTTGCTGGGAACCTGCCTGTCCCCGGATGCTGAGAAAGATGTTTGGTGATTTCTGTAGCTTCTTTGATCTAAAAGCAGAGTGAAGATGAGAGGCTGACTGTTCACTCAACCTAAACCTCTTCTCTACAAAGCTCTTTGCAAACTTTTCCCCTCCTTCCACCAACAACTAGTCTATGGAATCTGACGGCATGCACACAGTCCCGGTGCCTGTTTCTACTCCCGTAACCAAGACTGCCTTCAATGAGACTAAGGACTTTCAAGGAAGTGCAAATATAAACTCCATGTTAAAATCTCTTCAGTCCTTTCATAGTAACGTTCTGTTGTCTCAAAGGAATAATAAAGACACTACTAGTGGAGTGGTGGTAGGAAAGCAAGGAAATGTGAGTGCAGGTACGTGTTTGGACAGGACTGTGAAGATGTAAGATGTGTTCTCCTTACCATGGTCTCCTCATCTCCTTGCCTCTGAGCCAACTTCCAAATGGATGAGCCTTCCTCACGGCTGTGCTATGGAGAGAGGACAGCCACAATTAACAAGAGACAGTCCAGAGTCCAGGGCAATGGCAGAGGCTGTCCGGCTCCCCCATGGTGCCTCCCTGCAGTAGTCAGGTGCACAGGCTGTGAGCACCTTCTCTGGAATTTGGGTCTCAGCTTTGTGGCTCATCAACTGTGGGGCTCAGGGGAAGTGACTTCGCCTCTCTGTGCCTCAGTCATCATCTCTGAAAATTAAAAATTGCTCTACCTACATCCAAGGCCTAGGTAGAGGACTAGATGAGATGCCACACCCCCAGAACTGACTTGCGTCTGACACAGGAAAGGCTTCGAGACTGTCACCTACTATCACCATAACACTAGTGAGGGCTGATATCTAGAAGTCACAGTACTTTCCACACTGGTGGCATTGGAATGTAGCACTCTTAAAGAAAACAGAAATAATTTTCCTCATGCCCAGAAAATTATTCTGGCATACAGAAGGCTCTCTACAAATGAAGACTCAGACCATGATAAACTCAGTGCTGAGGCTGTGAACACAAGATCCGACCCTAAGTCAAGACTCAGACCAAGATAAACTCAGTGCTGATGTGGTAAATAGGACCCGACCCTCAGTTAAACAAGCTGTCGGGTTTATTTGGAATTTCTCCAGGAAAAACACATCATATATTTTATCCCTCTAAAAAAAAAAAAAAAAAGAAATGTAAAATATCTCATTCATAATTTTTATACTGATTACAGGTTGAAAGAATACTAGCTTAGAATTTATGGATTATATGAGGTATTATTAAAATTTCATGTTTCTTTTTTACATTTTTAATGTGACCATAAGAAAATTTAAAATTACAAATGTGACTCACATTATGATTCTAGTGAACAAAGAAAAAAACAACAGATTTCATCCAACTACCCCACAATTACTTTTTAAGGAATTTATTCACAAAAGAATGAGGTAGTTCTTTATCATTCAAACTGAAGGGATTTCTTCAATGAAACCAAAAAAAACAGCAGAATACAGTGTAAGACAAACCAAAAAAAGACATTCAAATTTCCCCAAATACGTATCAATATATGATTATAAATATTATATAAAAAGAAATATTTATAAAGCTTTTCCTATGGTGAGAGGTGTCATCAAAGCTAGATAGTAAGTCGATCGACTACCACTCCAAAACTGAATGAGTAAAACACATTCACATCAAAATAACAGGTGGTGTGTGACCTAATTCATATAAAATTGCATGTATTTGAACATGCATATAAAATAAAGAGATTCATAAATTATCTTACCAAATTGTTAAATATGATTATCTCAAGGTCTTGGGATTCAGATAACTATCAAATAAAGAAAAAATTATTCTTCAGAAATAATTCCATAGAAGAATGTGCTTGCTACATTATCTATAACAGAAAATAGATGATAGTCGTAATACCATAATATAACCTTTTATAATTATTAAATAGTTGTGAAGACTATTCTTATGGTAATTATGAGGATGGTATAAAAAGTGAAGACAGGCTGGGCATGGTGGGTCAAGCCTATAATCCCAGCACTCTGGCAGGCGGATATGGGTGGATCGCCTGAGCTCAGGAGTTTGAGACCAGCCTGAACAAGAGCAAGACCTGTCTCTACTAAAAATAGAAAAACTAGCCGGGCATCGTAGCAGGTGTCTTTAGGCCCAGCTACTTGGGAAGCTGAGCCAAGAGGATCGCCTTGAGCCCAGGAGTTTGAGGTTGCTGTGAGCTGTAACACCACAGCACTCTACCTAGGGGCACAGAGTGAAAATCCGTGTCAAAAAAAATAAAGAATGAAAGTGAAGACAGGAGAAATGCTATCTAAAGATAATACTAAGGAGAAAAACACAGAACATGTTATGATTCATACTTTTCACACACACACACAGTAACTTAAAACATGAAAACAAGAGGCATCAGGCGTGCCTGTTAGTCCTAGTAACAAGTATTTAATTGAATTTGCCAGAGAATCATCTGAGCCTGAGCCTGGGCTTCCTTGTGGTATGAGAGACACAGTCTTACTTTTTTGTCCTTATCAGAGTGCCACGGTGTCATAGCCCTCAGACTCTTGGGCTAAAGTGATCCTCTTCCCTCAGTGTTTCATTTTTAGTAGAGACTAGAGATGGGGTCTTACTCTTGCTCAGGCTGGTCTCAAACTCCTGAGCTCAAGGGATCCAAGTCTTGGCCTCCCAGAGTGCTAGGATTACAGGCGTGAGCCACTGTGCCCAGCCAGTGGTATGATTGTTAATTCTAATGCAATTTCTTTGTCATAGTCGAATTCAGGCTATTTCTTCTTAAAGTTTTGATAATTTATATCTCTAAGACTTTGTCCCTTTCATCTAAATTGTCTAATTTGTTAGCACAAAATGCACTATCCATTATTGATAATAAGATGCTAGAGTCTCCGTTACTGTGAATTGTCTGTTTCTCCCTTCAATTCTATCATTTTTGCTTCTTGTATTTTGGGGTTCCCCTGATAGGCCTATATTCGTTTATAATTGTTAAATCTGCTGCTGACTGATTGTTTGGTCATTATGAAAGGTCTGTCTCAAAGCTTGTTTGGTCTGTTCCCTAACTCTCTCACAGCTACTGCTGGACGGCTTATGTCTGCCCACTACTTTACTCTCCCTTTCTTTAGTGAGCCCCCTATTTGCATTCTGGGATCACCATTCAAATAAACCACCTGCAAATAAGTTCTGCTCCCAAGGTGAGACTCAAACTAAACTAAGCTCGTAGTTCTTAATGTGTAAGGAAATTGTTGTATCTTCAGTGTAGACTACCTTACCTTCCTTCTTGAATCTTTATCCTTTCCATCATTCTTTACTAAATTCTCTGCATGCCTGGAAAGCAAACATAATCAGAATCAAAATTTATTTTTAAATCAAGACTTTTAAAAAATAAAACATTTTCCCTATCAGTGAAAGCTCTTATCAGCATTTTGATATTAAGAACTGCTGCAGGTTGACAAAACATGTTTTATTAGAACTATAAATGGTAAAGTCTTCTTAACATTTTTATTATTTCAGCAATAACTCAAGATAGAAAATATCTTCTAGAGAAGAAATTATGTGTTTTAATAAACACTGTGTATGTGCAAATCTATATCTTGAAGAGTTCTACAAATTTTCTGTAATTTTCTGTCACTCCCTCAAACTATTTTATGTTAACATAATTTTGTATCTCCAAAAGAAAAACTGATCTTGAAATAAGCTCTATTTTTTTTTTTTTTGAGACAAGAATTTCACTTTATTGCCCTTGGTAGAGTGCCGTGGCATCACAGCTCACAGCAACCTCCAACTCCTGGCCTTAGGCCATTCTCTTGCCTCAGCCTCCTAAGTAGCTGGGACTACAGGTGACTGCCACAACACGCAGCTATTTTTTGTTGCAGTTTGGCCGGGGCCAGGTTCAAACCCACCACCCTTGGTATATGGGGCTGGCACCCTACTCACTGAGCTATAGGTGCTGCCCAAAATAGGCTCTATTTTTAATCATATTTTATATGTTAGCAGGGATCTAAAATACTTTCAAAATTTCGAATTGATTCTCAATTATTATAATTTACATTTATACCAATTTACTGTAACATGGTTTAATAGATGCAGAGAATTGAGCAAAAAAGCTTTCTTGTTCATTCTAGCATTTTTTTTTTTTAGGACATAAAAGTATAGATTTATTTTATCTTAGAGAGGGAGTGAGAGAGGGAAAAAAATAGGGAAAAAGAGAGAAAAAAGACCATCCTAGCACATTTTCAATATAAAATCTACGAATTTGATCTCCCAGGTTTAAGTGTTAGCTTTGTAAAAATCTGGGTAAGACATTTAGCCTGAGTTTTCCTAATCTATGAAAAAAAAATTACGATCATCATAGATAAGAAATTAAAATCAGGGCTTCTATACAAAATGGGATTATATAGAAAAATACAAATGAAGAGTTCATGCACAAGCACTAAATTAATCTGTAATCTTCACAAAACCCACACAAAATCAGTAATGTTAATCACAGTATCACTGAGAGGCCACCCAGCATCACCATTAAGAGGGAGACACAGGCTCAGCACCCGTAGCTCAGTGGTTACAACACCAGCCACATACACTGGGGCTGATGGGTTCAAGCCTTGCCCAGCCCTGCTAAACAACAATGACAACTACAAAAAAAAAGAAGAAAAAATAGCCAGGCGTTGTGGCGGGCGCCTGTAGTCCCATCGACTCGGGAAGCAGAGGCAAGAGAATCGCCTAAGCCCAAGAGGTGGAGGTTGCTGTGTGCTGTGATGCCACAGCACTCTACCACAGGTAACAAAGTGAGACTCTGTCTCTAAAAAAAAAAAAAAAAAAGATTCTAGCACAGGCCAGTGCAGGACCTTGGACTCACTGCACTTCCTGTATACTGGGCAGTGGGGGGATCTAGGGGCACACCCTGTTTTTAGAGGGTGTGAACCACAATGAGTCTGTTCATACCCATAAAAGGGGCTGAACTGTCCACCAACAGACATTTCAGCTTCAGGCCTAGAGAAGGAACTGAAGAGACTTCAGAATGAATTCTTCCCAAAGCAAGTGCTGATATTCTAATTTAAACATATTATAGTCTAAAATAAAATAAACAAAAAATAAGTTAATAATTTATAACAAGTTTCCAAGGTCCTCTAGGATACCTAAAACATACCAGCCCATTTGGAGGGGAGTTAGACCCAGAATGAAGTGCATCTATAACCTGTTCCCATTTACTGACTATAATTAGGCCCAATATGAAAAACTCAACAATAAAGCATTCCCTGAGAATCGCATCACCATGTGGTCAACCAAAGGCGTGTGCTCCTTACTGGCTGCAGGTTCCATCTCTCCTTGAACTTGTCCCACGACTCCTGTGTTCACCATTCTACCAAACAGAAATTCCAGCCAGTAATTAGTATGTCCCAACTGGCGAAGCAATCACAAGCACCACAACACAAGCACAGATCAAAAATTTAACACCAAAAAAAAAAAAAAAATTTAACACCAGCAACTACACTACAACTATACTTTAAAATAACCATTTTTAGGAGCTATTTTAGTAAATTAGATAATTAGTGTCAGCCAAATAAATACAAGTATATTTAAGTATATTTAAAAAAGTAATTATATGTTACCTCAGCAAGTAAAAGAATCACAGTCGTCATTTCACATGAGCAACACATTATTTACAGATAAACCTGACTAGTTCCTTAAATTGCTTAAAATGATGAACTTTTAAAACATATGGAATGTAGGCTTGGCAGCGGTAGCACAGTGGTTATGGCACCAGCCATGTATACTGAAGCTGGTGGGTTCAAATCCGACCCGGGCCAGTTAAACAACGACAACTGCAACAACAACAAAAAACAGCTGGGTGTTGTGGTGGGCACCTGTAGTCCCAGCTACTGGAAGGCTGAGACAAGAGAATCACTTTAGCCCAGGAGTTTGAGGCTGCTGTAAGCTGTGAGGCCAAGGCACTCTACTGAGGGCAACATAATGAGACTCTGTCTCAAACAAACCAACCAACAAACAAAAAAAAACCCCAAAACAAAAACATATAGAATGTAACAATTTTATAGATATGTGTACCTATAAAGAAAAAAAATTTAAACAATCTTCTCATGAACTATGCAAATTTTTAAAAATAATATTAAGACTATGAGATTGTAAACCACTACATGCAGGTGGACTATCTGAAGAGAGACTGAGTTAGGGGTACAGGGGGGAACGTTGCAGCCCCTGGCCTCACGGGAAGACTGTAAGGAAGGCGTGGGCGCCAAGCAGCGCAGAGCAGAAATAGCTGGTCAGGGCACAACTAAAAAAGGTCAGTCTACAGCAGGGATTTTCCACTGGGGTGCTGCAGCACAATGGGTACCCTGAGAGGATCTTAGGTGTGCCTAGGAAAATTGTAAAAATCATTAAATTATTTTAGAAAGAAGTTCAAAACACAGGGAGTATGTATTCTTTTTTTTTTACTCTTTTTTTTTTTTTAATCAACATAATTTACGTGTGCTGCAGAAGTTTCACTATAGGTTCAAGTGTGCCACGAGATTTAAAAAAAAGGTTGAAAACACTGCTCTAGAGGGCCTGACACAACACACATCAACCACCTGAGAAAAAGTTAAAAATATCTAAACACCTTGACCTGTAAATTTTACACCTAAGAAATTAACCATAGAGAATAATCAAAGACAATTATTAAGGTTTTCAACCTGCTTATCATAGAAACATTTACAATTTCAAAAAAGTTAACCATTTGAATATTCAATATTAGAAAACTTGCAAAACAAATGCAGTTATGAACACATGACAGAATACCAGATAGCTATTAAATATTACAAAGAACCTCCTGGAATAAAGAGAAAAGAGTAATAGTTCCAATTCTGCTTTTGTACAAAGTTCATTTATGCACAGGAAAAAGGAGGCAAGGACATGCACACGTATTATAGCACAGATGATCCCCGGGGCTAGGCTCCTGAGAACCTGCTATTTTTTATACTCCCTATAATAAACAGGTTTTCCAAAATTAGTATTTTTAAGTATAACTACATGTTTAACAGGAGAAAAGTAATCAAGTTAATTATAAGAATTAAACCTTAGGAGAGCACTGTGGGGCCATGGCTCCTTGACACTGGCTAGGCAGGCTGCACATAGGCTGGTGATGTGTCCAGTGACACCGGTAATGGCACCAGGCCTGCAACTCTGTTCTCAAGACTCAGGCAGCACTCAGGGAGGCAGGTGCCTGCTGGCCCAGCAACATGTGCAGAGTAGGGGCCTGAGGCCAGCACTGGTCATCAAACCCCTATGGCCTTACCACATCACATCTCAGAACCAGCACTCTGCTTAGGAGAGTCCTGAGGCAGAATCTGTATCTATGAGAGACGTCTGAGGTCACTACTTCTAAGAGCAGAAAGAAGCATTACCCAATCTTCAAAAGAATCAAAGTGTGGCCAATAGCACAAGAGAGAAATTACATCACTAGTCAGGAACCTCAGAAGAACACTTTAAATAATGGATCAAAAACTACATAGATTTATTAAAGATCAGATGGCTGTAAAACACTGGCTTCATCTCTTGGTTTTCTATATGGTTCCAGGTGCCTATTCTCTATTTTGTACCCTGCTGTTTTGATCATGGTGGCCTTATAGTACAGCATAAAGTCTGGCAGAGGGCTGCCTCTGGCTTTATTTTTATTGTAAGAATGGCCTTAGCTATACAGGGTTTCTTCTGGTTCCAGACAAAAGAAAGAACTATTTTTTCCAGTTCTTCAAAGTATGATGTTGGTATTTTAATGGGGATTGCACTGAATCTGTAGATTGCTTTGGAAAGTACACATTTTAACAATGCTGATTCTTCCCAGCCAAGAGCATGGTATGTTCTTCCATATGTTAATGTCTTCTGCTGTTTCTTTTCTTAGTATAAAGCATACACTGGGGAGAAGAATACCTATTCAACAAATGGTGCTGGGAGAACTGGACAACCACATGTAAAAGACCTGTGCCTTTCACTACTTACAAAAATTGATTCAAGATGGATAAAACGGCTTGGCGCCTGTGGCTCAACAGGCTAAGGCGCCAGCCACGTACACCTGAGTTGGCGGATTCAAATCCAGCCCGGGCCTGCCAAATGACAATGGTGGCTGCAACCAAAAAATGGCCAGGCGTTGTGGCGGGCGCCTGTAGTCACAGCTACTTGGGAGGCAGAGGCAGGAGACTCGCTTGAGCCCAGGAATTGGAGGTTGCTGTGAGCTGTGATGCCATAGCACTCTATCCAAGGTGACAGCTTGAGGCTCTGTCTCAAAAAAAAAAAAAAAAAGAGAGAGATGGATAAAAGATTTAAGTCTAAGGCACAAAACAATAAAAATCCTAGAAGAAAATATAAAAAAAAACTCTTGGAAGATGTCAGTCTGAGGAAAGATTTTATGAAGAAGACTTCCCTGGCATTTGCAACAACAACAAAAATAAACAAATGGGACTTAATTAAACTGAAAAGCTTCTGCACAGCTAATTACACAACAATGAAATCAAACAGAAAACCTTCAGAATGGGAAAAGACACTTGCATATTATGAATCTGACAAAAGCTTGATAACTAGGATCTACTGAGAACTCAAATTAATCAACAAAAAAGAGCTAACAATCCCATCTCACACTGGGCAAGAGACATGAACAGAACCTTCTCTGAGGAAGACAGACGAATATCAATAAATGCTCATTACCCCTAAACATCAGAGAAATGCAAATCAAAACCACCTTGAGTTATCACCTAACCCCAGTGAGAATAGCTTACAACACAAAGTCTCAAGGCTGCAGATGCTGGCATGGATGTGGAGAGAAGGGAATACTTTTACACTGTTGATGGGACTGCAAACTAATATAGCCACTTTGGAAAGAAGTATGGAGAAACCTCAAAGAACTCAAATTAGATCCCCTGTTTGACCCCACAATCTCACAACTATGCATCTATCCAGAAGAAAAATATCATTTTATCATAAGGACATTTGCACTAGATTGTTTATTGCAGCTTAATTTACAATTGCCAAGATGTGGAAACAAGCTAAATGTCCATAAACCCATTAATGGATTAACACTGCGGTATAGGTATACCATGGAATACTATTTAGCCACTAAAAAGATAGTGACTTTACATCTTTTTTATCAACCTGGATGGAGCTGAAACACATTCTTCTTACTAAAGTATCACAAGAATGGAAAAGCAACTATCCAATGTACTCAATTCTAATATGAAGCCAGGAGATGATCTAATTCACACCCACAAAGGAGAAAAACTCATTTCAAGCTAAAGGGAGAGATAAAAAGAGAGAGGAAAAAGGGAGGGGGGTCTGGGGGTGTTCCCACTGAATGGGCACAATATAGGGGGTATATGGCACACCTTTTGGGTGCAGGACACAATTATAAGTGGGACTCTACCAAACAAATTCAAATATTGAGACTTGGTTATTTGTATGCTCATAGTAACCTGAAATAAAAAAAAAAAAACAACTGCATATATCCAACTGTATATATCCACATATTGGAGAACCAATATCCAAGGTAAGAAAACTGGATCCTTTGCAATCAATAATTGTATATTTCTGTGGTTTGGGGTTTTTTGCAAATTTACACTATTATACTAATTCTGACTGAAATGCTTTTGTACTAAATTATGCACTTAATTTCCACTTCAAAAAATATCTGCTTTCTTTTTAATGTCATATTTCAAAATCTAACAATAGATTCAAGTATCTGTTAAAAGTATATTCACAGGTGGTGCCCATAGCTCAGTGGGTAGGGCATTGGCCACATTCACCAAGGCTGGCCTGGGCCTACTAAAACAGCAATGACAAATCCAACAACAACAACAAAAGTAGCCAGGCATTGTGGCGCGCTCCTACAGTGTCAGCTACTTGGGAGCCTGAGGCAAGAGAATCTCTTAAGCCCAAGAGTTTGAGGTTGCTGTCAGCTGTGACACCACAGCACTCTACCTAGGGCCACAGCCTGAAACTTTGTCTCAAAAAAAAAGGATATTCACAATATAGTCAAAAGATTTGACTTCTTATTTCTCAGAAGATCCATAATCTCGTCTGTCTTAATGCCATAATATTACTAGAATCATGTCTGTACCAAGATTGCTACTATTAGGCAACAAATCTGAACATTCTCTGGCATCATTAAGGCAACACTTTTTCTGAAGAGCACAGGTTTCGCTATCAAGGTACCTTGGAATCCCTTTTCCTGTGCTCGTCTTTTGTTCTCTCTCTTCTGCCCCCATCACTGCGCAGCCACTCATCGCCCACAGGGAAGCCCTCCTTGGGCCACTTCTCCCTGTGCCTTTCTTCCCCTTCTTTGTCAGAGAAAGAACTACTTTTTTCTTTTGAATATTTCTCCCTTTTTTCTCTGGTGCTGCTTTTTTCTCGGTGTTTCTTTTCTCGATCTGGCTCTCGTGGCTTCCTGTGTCTTCTCTCACCTTCTTCTTTATACAGCCAGTACTTGAGAGGGTTTTCTTTACTGCTCCCATACTGCAGCTGCAAAGTACAACATGGTGAGAAATGCACGAACACCAGTCAGCCCTCCACACCCAGATTCCACCAACCTTAGACCAGAAACACTCTGGGGAGAACAGTGTCGGTGCTGAATGTGTATAGGCTTCTCCTTCCTTGCCATTACTCTCTAAATGATAAACTATAACAACTATTTTCACAGCATTTGCAATGTATTAGGTGCTGTAATGATATGGAGATAATTTGGAACACTTGGGAGGATATGCGTAGGCTATGTGGAAATGCTACATCATCAGACCAGGGACTTGAGCATTCATGGATTTTGGATTCAAGGGAAGCCCTGGAACCAGTCCCCACAGATACGAAGGGACAGTTGTACTCTGTCTTTATATATGTTATGATAAAAATAGAGAAAGTTATAGCATTACCATTTCCCCCTTTACTCCTCTATCCTGTTGTCAGGTATCTTTCCACAAATTTAACCTGTTATCCTTCTGGAACACAGAAAAACTCCATTCACTGGTCCACTGTGAGATGCTACCAACACCTGACCAAATATTAGCTCAGCTTCCCACTTCCCTTGCCCCAGTACGAAAACAGCATCCACATGTGTCAGCAGAAGGTTGGCATCTCCATCAACCCTCACTCTTTCATTCTTCCTTTCTTTTTTTTTTTGACAGAGTCTCAAGCTGTTGCCCTGGGTGGAGTGCCATGGCATCACAGCTCATAGCACCCTCAAACTCTTGGACTTAAGCAACTGCCTCCCAAGTAGCTGGGACTAACAGCACCCGCCACACACCCAGCTATTTTTTTGTTATAGTTGTCATTGTTGTTTGGCAGGCCTGGACTGGATTCGAACCCATCAGCTCTGTTGTATGTGGCTGGCGCCCTGGCCACTGAGCTACAGGTGCCAAGCCCCACACTTTCAGTCTTGTCACTCTCATGGCCCTAGAATCCCCACCTAAGAAACCTCTGTGCCCTCCCGGGAAGACACTCTGCACAACAACAGCGGCATACCTCCCCACAAGGGTCTCCCCACACAGGTGTGCGTAGTCACTTTCATTCTTGTTTTGTTTTTTTTTGAGACAGAGCCTCAAGCTGTCACCCTGGATAGAGTGCTGTGGCATCACAGCTCACCACAACCTCTAATTCCTGAGCTCAAACGAGTCTCCTGCCTCCACCTCCCAGGTAACTTGGACCATAGGCGCCGGCCACAACGCCCAGTCTTTTTTTTTTTTTTTTTTGGTTGCAGCCGTCATTGTTTGGCGGGTCCAGGCTGGATTCGAACCCACCAGCTCAGGTGTACGTGGCTGGCGCCTGAGCCCGTTGAGCCACAGGCACCGAGCCTCACTTTCATTCTTAATCAGTCCCATACAGGTGGAGAGTCTTGAAAGCTCTCCTCTATAGTCCCCTCAAATACTATGCATGCTTAGTAAACATCTGGTGTCATTCATCACAAACTGTACAGCAGGATATTACAACATAACATTTTTGGCTCTAACTCTGACTTCAGGGGCACCGGCACCATAGGGCCAACAGACCCCAGAGCAAGCTGACCTTACCCTTCACACCAGCGCTTCTCTGCTCACCCCCAGCTAGGTATACTGGGTTCATGGTCCACAGTGCCCACCACAACTCTCAGTTCCCTAGGAACCCAACATCTTCCTAACTCATCTCCCTCCTCGGTTCCCTGACACCAACCACTCTGCTGGTCCTAAAGAAGAACAAGTTTATTGTCTCTCTGACCAAGCTCAGAAGTAAAGTTAGGTTACCACCTCACACCATTTCCCCAAAATAACCCCCACAGTAATCAAAGAATTAAGTCTTAAAAAACACTGGTTGGGCTTGGCACCCGTAGCTCAGTGGTTAGGGCTCTGGCCACGTACACTGGGGCTGGCAGGTTGGAACCTGGCCTAGGCCTACTAAACAACAATGACAACTACAACGAAAAAATAGCTAGGTTTTGTGGTGGGCACCTATAGTCCCAGCTACTTGGGAAGCTGAAGCGAGAGAATCTGTTAAGCACAAGAGTTTGAGGTTGCTGTGAGCTGTGACGCCATGGCACTCTACCAAGGGCAACACAGTGAGACTATCTCAAAAAATAAAAATAAAAATAAGAAAATAAAATAGGCTGGGTGAGGTGACTCATGCCTGTAATCCCAGCACTCTGGGTGAATCACCTGAGTTCAGGAGTTTGAGACCAGCCGGAGCAAGAGAGAGACCCCATCTCTAAAAATATCTGGAGTTGTGGCGAGAGCCTGTAGTCCCAGCTACTAGGGAAACTGAGGTAAGACAATTGCTTGAGCCCAAGAGTTTGAGGTTGCTGTGAGCTATGACACCATGGCACTGTACACCGGGCAACCAAGTGAGACTCTATCTCAAAAAAAAAAAGTATTCTTATCAGTCAGGCAGGCACAGTGCCTCACACCTGTAATCCCAGCACTCTGGGAGGCCAAGATGGATGGATCGCCTGAACTCAGGAGTTTGAGACCAGCTGGAGAAAGAGCAAGACCTCATCTCTACTAAAAATAGAAAAATTAACCAGGGTGGTAGCAGGCACCTTTAGTCTCAGCTACTTGGGAGACTGAGCCAAAGGGATGGCTTGAGCCTAGGAGTTTGATGCTGGTGTGAGCTGGGCTGAGGCTGTGGTACTCTAGCTAGGGCAACAGAGTGAGACTCTGAAAAAGAGAGATTCAAGAAAAAATAAAATAATAAAATAATCTTACAAGTCAGTAAGAGGTGACCTTAGAAATTAACTAACTATACATGGGAAGTAATTAATGAAAAAGCAGTTTTTGGCCGGGGCTGGGTTTGAACCCGCCACCTCCGGCATATGGGGCCCTACTCCTTTGAGCCACAGGTGCCGCCCACTGTTAATCCTTTTTAAAAGTGCCAAAAATGACATTTTCTTCTGAATTAAGGAAGCAAATATTTACGATAATGATTAGGCCCAGATGCTGCCTGCGACATGGGAACTACACCCTGATGGTATAAACAGTCACAAATGGGGCAAGTTTACATTTACTGTGATCCAGATAGTTCAGTTCCAGAAATTAATCATAAGGAAATAATTGCAAATAAATGAAATAAGCTTATCCCGGGATATCTTTATAATAATAAAAAAATTTAGAAGCAACCCATGTGTCCAAAGGTAGCAGATGTGCCAAAAGAATCGATACTTCTGTATTGATGAATATTAAATTATACATCCCTTAAAATACTATAGGGAAATTTGATAACTCAGGAAGGTGCTCTAAGTGTATTAAGTTTAAACAATTTATAAAACAGCAAAAGTCTTAGGCAGCGCTTGTGCCTCAAAGGGGTAGAGTGCTGGCCCCATATACAGGAAGTGGCGGGTTCAAACCCAGCCCCGGCCAAAAACTGCAAAAAAAAAAAAAACCAGCAAAAATCCAACTTAAGAAAAAATGTTGTATGTACAAATACAAACACACATATGTAAACCTGCCTAAAATGCATGCCTAAATGTTATCATTAGTAATTATTTGGGGTAAGGATTAGACACATTCTGTTTTCTTATTATTTAATCTGTATCTTCTACATTTTGTACATCAGTTACACATTACCCATGGAATCAGAGAATACTCAACCATGAGGGGAAGAAATGACTACACCTAGTGCCTGAGGCCTTCCCCAGGCCTCACAGTCGGCGTGTGAAATCTCCCAACATGCTCTAACGAGCGCGGCAGCCCTGCTCTGGGTGCGTGTGGGAAGTCCCAGCCCCCAAGGCTCACCTTCCTCTCTCGGTACCTTCTCTCTCTGTCTTCATCTCCTCTTTCACAGTCTTCATCTCTCCTTTCTTTATCTTCACTTCTTACTTTACTTACTACAAAAAATAAAACATGTTTTTAACATTCCCAAATTTTAGTACATTAAAAAGATCTTCTCACATCTTGCTACAGACTTGACTGCATATTTCACATTTAACATGTATCAAAAACAGTGTTCAACTAAAACACATTCCCCAACTCAAGAAGGAAAAGTTCTAGTGTCAAATTTAAACAAAGAGGAAGATAGGCTTGGTGCTTGTAGCTCAAGCAGCTGAAGTGCCAGCCACAAACACCAGAGCTGGTGGGTTTGAATCCAGCCTGGGCCTGCCAAACAATGACAACTACAACCAAAAAATAGCTGGGCTTTGTGGCGGGCACCTGTAGTCCCAGCTACTTGGGAGGCCGAGGCAAGAGGATTGCTTAAGCCCAGGAATTGGAGGTTGCTGTGAGCTGTGATGCCATAGCACTCTACTCAGGGCAACAGCTTGAGGCTCTATCCCTCAAAAAAAAAGAGGAAGATAAAAATGGCAGTCTAAGGGACAGATACAGTTCTTCCCCTCTCCCAGTTTACTACGGAGGCACTCGGCAAGTAGCTGACTGATCCCTGGAAATTCATGGGGTCACCACCCAAGCACATGACACCTTTGGGCCTCCTGTTACCAGTGGTCAGAGACTCACAGAAGCACAGCTCCACCTAAGGAGAACCTGGCCAGCCTTATGTCCACATGTGGCCTTCTAAGTCCTTTAGTACAGCCTTTTGACTAAATCCAAATTTTATGGAATAGATCCTTTTATTAAAAGGAGTGCAGCACAGCAGCGCCTGTGGCTCAGAGGAGTTAGGGCGCTGGCCCCATATACCGGAGGTGGCAGGTTCAAATCCAGCCCTGGCCAAAAACTGCAAAATTAAAAAAAAAAAAACACGGGGGGGGGGGGTACAGCAGAGAAAAGCAAAACTTTTTCTTGCCTTTCTTGGTGCTTAAAAAAGAACAAAGAACCATCTTGAAATCATAAGCCTGCAGATTCCCCACGTTGTAGGGCCTGCCCCATGGATGTGCTGGGAAGAGAGCACATCTGTGGGTGCTATCTTCCCAGCACCCACTGCAGAGGTACGAAGGAGGCCCCTGAGGAGCTGAGGGAGGGAGGGGAGTGTCCCCAGCCCAGCAGAGATTGCAGTGTCAGGCCCAGGGCGGGAAGGCAGTGCCCCCAGCCTGGCAGGAGACTGCCCTGTCAGGCCCAGGCTAATGCGACAGGCCCACAGGAGCCTGGGGAGCAAACAGCCTGCACAGACTGATTGATGCCCTCAGCACCATTGAACACAGAAAGCCAGACTTTCACTTCTGAATCTGCATAAACAAAAAAACCACTAGCTTTAAATTAGAAGAACCAAAAATTTAAAAGATGAGGGCAAACTCAGACTTTCAGCGATAACTGACACAAAGTCCCTTCATTCACAAAGTATCTCCAAGCACTGAGCACCTTTCTAGGTGTCTGGGATACAGGGGCCAGGTTCTGGGTGTGCTTTCAAGGTGAGCCCACAAGGTTCTCTCAGAGACCAGAAAGAAAAGCATGGAGCAAGATGAGTCGTGGGGTTTCTGACCTAAGGAAAAGGGATACAGCCACCATCAGCTGTGATGGGCTTAGCTGAGGCAAAATTGCTTCTGGAGGGGCCCTGAGAAGCTCAGTCTGGGGCATGTCAAATAGGTATATCCACTAAACCCCAAAGCACAGGTGGATTCAGGTGGATATCCAAGCCTGAATTCAGGGATGAGGTCCAGTTGGGGATAAAAACTTGGAACTCAAGAACCTGACAAATGGTATTTAAGACTATGGAACTAGCGCCAGCCAGGGAGTGGCCAGGCCACACGTCAAGGGCAGGGACGAGGCCTACACAAGATGACAAAGAGAGCTTCAAAGAGCCTCATGTACAGCTAATCTTTCCAAGGTAGTTCACTTAAATACCACACTGTAAAAACAAGAGCAGGTACAAACAAAAAGAGTCATCTGAGAATAAAACGTTTTCTTAGAAATACCAAGAAGATCAGAAGTAATAATTTTAAAAGACTCATAAAATAGTAAAATAGCAATTGTTAAATTTAACTAGTGATTACCCAATTATCCCACTAGTTTCACCCCTAGGAATATACCCCAACAGAAATGTCTGTCTACAGATACAAAAATGCCCATAAGCTCCCTCAGCAGCCTTGTTCCCAGCAGGCCAGCAGCACCAGGGATAAAAGACTCTTGGTATAACCATATAAGGGAACAGTAGGGAACAAGGTAAATGAGTAAAGGTCCCTGGTTTCCATCATTTTCATAGCCAAGGCCTTCTGGCTATGAAGTTACTACATATTCTTCCAATACATTCCTTTTTTACTTATGTTAGCCAGTATGAATTTTTTATAAGTAGCATATACTATCTATATAACAATAAAATAATGAGGAAACTTCCAAGGAGAGGGGGAGTTGCATCTTTACCTTTGGAATTCCTAATTCCTAGAAATTTTGCTAAATAATATTTACATGTTACTTAAAACTTTTGAGAAATACTTATCAAAGAGTATTATTTTTGCTTACTTACAATGGGGATTGAAATTTATTGTAACAATAAGTCTAAATACATTTTAAACTCTAGCAAATAATGAGAAAAATGTCATTCTCAAGGATTGCACTTTTAAAATGTCAAAAAGAAAACAATGTTGAAACACAGATACACACTCACAGAGAACAGGGCCTATAACTTAAAATCCCAAAGTTAAAACATTTATGGAAACTATGGGAGAAAATAAAAAGCTGAATGGACATTTCAAAACAGGAAAATGTCCCAAACAGCAAGAGTGTTTAGGGGAAAGGGAGCTAACAGCAGCTGCCACAGACTCTCGGCCAACATGTACAGCCCAGGCACAGGCGGGGACCAGGACGCACCTGAGCGGATCCTCCGCTCTGCCCGCTCCAGCAGCTGCCGGCCCCGTGCCTCCCGGCCTAGCAGGTTGTGGTGAGCCGGCGTCTGCCACAGATCTTCTCTCCGGGCCTTTCTGTCCCTCTCTTTTTCTCTGTCCTTTCCTTTACTGTGAGACTTTTCTGCATCTTGTTCTCGGTGTTTCTCTTTCAACTTGTCTCTCTCCCGGTCTTTTGCATCTTTTTTCCTCTCTCTTGGCTTTTCTCTCTCTCTCTCCCAAAAAGGACTGTCTTTAGTGGTATGGACATCACCTGTCCTCTCCCTGTGCTTGGTCTCTCTGTCTGGAGCCCTGGACCTAGGCTCCTTGTAGTCCAGGAGGTCCACCTCAGCCTCCTGGTGCAGCTTCTTCTCCCTGCGTTTCTTATCTTCCTTGAGACTTCCTGACTGTGCAGCCTAAAACAAGAGAAAACAGGATAGTCCTTGACTGGAGAAGTGTGTTTCCATGAGATGCTGAACAGCTGAAAGTGGGCCACAGATGCACTGGAAGGACCTTTAGAAACCCTGGTGGTGGCTCACACCTGTAGCCCTAGCACTCCAGGAGGCTGAATGGGAGGATCATTTGAGCCTGGGAGTTTGAGACCAGCCTGAGCAAGAGCAAGACCCCGTTTCTTTAAAAAAAAAAAAAAAATAGAAAGTTAGCCAGTGGGCCAGTCATGGTGGCTCACGCCTATAATCCCAACACTCTGGGAGCCAAGGTGGGTGGATCACCTGAGCTCAGGAGTTCAAGACCACCCTGAGCGGGAGTGAGACCCCCATCACTAAAAATAGCTGGGCATTGTGGTGGGCAACTGTAGTCCCAGCTACTCAGGAGGCTGAGGCAGGAGGGTCTCTTGGGCCCAGGAGTTGGAGGCTATAGTAAGCAGTGATGATGCTACAGCACTCTAGCCAGGGTGACAGAGAGAGACCCTGTCTCAAAAAAAAAAAAAACACAATCTCATCCTACATACAACCACTTTCCAATTTCAGGAAGACAGGCAGGAGTCATAGTGGTGCTCTCAGAGCACTAACGAACTTAGCATTACACTCAGCATTCCTCAGCTGCTAGCAGCACCCATAGATCAGAGACATTCATATTGATTTTACTTCATGGACTAGAAAGAAAAAGAGACCCTGAGGCTTTGTTGTAAAATCACTGCCGCATGAACAGCTGTATCCTACAGAATGTACAAGGATCCTGGGTGCAAAACTCTCCAGAGGACTTGGACTCAAGCCCAGGACCCTCCCCTACCCCAATGTGCCCAGCCACCCTAAACCCTGAACCGAGATCCCCTCCCTCCCGAGCAGGGCAGGGGCCATGACAAGGCCCCACTAGGCTGTTGGGGCAACCAGAGGGCTTAACCACACAGCTTCAACTTTGTGTCAAAAGGCCTCTGAAAAGAGCTGCAGATAACCAGAGTCAGGCAGGGCTGCAGGCCAGGCACACCTGCCAGAGAAGCCACACAGGCTCCCCTCTAGGCCTCGGCTTGTATCTTCAAAATACATTACCCAAAGGTGTTTTCTGAGGTCATCTGATTTCCATGTGTCCTCTTTGGTTCTTCTCTAAATAGAAAAAAGTATAAAGTCAGAATTTTTAAAGTTTAAAATAATTTTGTGTGTTCTGCTGAGCTGCTTTTTCATTAGGTCATTTCAATCAGTGGTAATTAATTCTTGACATGCCAGAGAACACTAGGCTACCCTTTTGGAATAAAAGGAAACACAAGTATTATTTATTAGTCTAAAAATCACCCATAATTATTATTGAATATATCTCTATGGCAACTTAAAAACAAATACAGTGGAACCTCCCTAGCTGACCGTCTCCCTACACTGACCACCTCCTTGAGTTGACCTGGTTTTCACAGACTGGACACACACCACATGTACATGTCAGTATAGTAGGCCAAGTTCCTCATGGTAGCCAGTTTGTGAAAGTCCCTTGGGTGGTCAGCTTACGGAACAATTAACCACAGGGCTATATCACAAAATAAAGATATAAACAAGTCCTAACAACTGAAGAACAGATCAAGGATAAATATTTTATGGGTTTAAGACATATTGTGCCCACCAAAATTGTGCCTGTGCTCCTTGGACTGTAAGTGGGCTCCTCCAGGACAGATAGCACGCAGGGCTTGCCCAGCAGTGTGGTACCCACAGCCTCGCCACACACCAGTATTACTGGCTACACAGCAGAGGTAGGACTCCAAATGACCCAGGATACCTGATGAGGCCCCACCCCAAGCATAGAACCTCCCCAGCTGAAGCCCGAACGTCAGAAACAGAGTTGAGCCTCCCTGCAGGTAAGTCCTCCAGTTCCTGACCCTCATAATTCAACACAGCCACAGTGCCTGGGATGTGAGGCAGATAGATAAGCATGCTAGATGCCACATGGAGCCAAACAAGTTACATGAATCCCACAGACCTATAAAGCCAGCTATGGACACAACAAAGGAACTGAAAAAATACAATACCTGTGCAATGAATAAAAACAGGGCAAGGCTGCCTGTGACCACTGACCTGGCAGTGTCTGTCTGCCCACCCTGAGGAGATACACGGCACAGCAGTGTCTGCCCACAAAACCCCAGGCTCTGTCCAGACACTGGACTGCACTAACCAGCAGAACCCTGCAGAAGGCTCTGCTCCAAAGACATGTCATCAGCACTACAGGAGTGCTCGCTCCCGGGGAGTCCACCTTTCAAGCCCCAGCTGCACCTCACCCATCTTCATCCTCCCATCTCTGGCCCCCCAGCACTGCTAGCTCATCACAGCACCCCAGACAGGGAGAGGGAAGGCCCCAGTGCCCCCATGCCCCCAAACAGCAAGTGCCACAGAGACCCAGAAAGTCCCTAAGAGAGGACATTAAAATAAGCTGTGGTGATTCTTAAACTATTTTCACTGGTTCAATGACCCTTCCCTCCCTAGTGAAGCTAATTCCCTGTCCCAGGGACCATGTAGGCCGGATTCCTTATTCACTTCTAATAAAGAGAACAGGCCAGCATGGTAGGCATGGTAGCTCACACCTCAATCCTAGCCCTCTGGGAAGCCGAGGTGGGTGGATCACCTGAGCTCATGAGTTCGAGAAAATTTGAGCAAGAGTAAGACTCTTTCTCTACTAATAATAGAAAAATCACTGAGCGTTGTGGCAGGCACCTTTAGTCCCAGTTACATGGGAGGCGGAGGCAGGAGGATCGCTTGTGCCCAAGAGTTTGAGGTTGCTGTGCGCTAGGACGTCACAGCACCCTACAAGAACAACAAAGTGAGACTCTGTCTCAAAAAATAAACATAAAAAGTTGGGGGGAGAATGGGCAGAAAGAAGCCAAGCACAGCGTCCGAGCCAGGGTCTAACATCAACAGCTTCCAGCTGGCTCTAGCAGACTTGCTCCGGAGAGCTAGAGACATGGCAGGAGGACAGTCAGGTGCCTCGGGAGGTTGAAGAGGCCAGCACAGCTCAGTGGAACCCTTAGGCAACAACCTAACTGCCCCCTTATGCTCCACCCAATCCTTCCCATAGCTGTCAGCCCCAGGAACCTGAATACAAATGTCTGTTGCTACTTTAAGGTGGAGGACCGCCCTCTACCACCCCTACACACACACACACACACACACACACAGTGCCCATGCAGGGCCTCACTCTGTCCCTGTGCTACGGGCTTCCTGGGGCAGCAGCAGCCCTGCCCAAAGTGCTCAGCTCAGAACAAAGGTCTCCCTTTAGAGACAAAATCCTGTCTTACACATCTGGGTCATGCCTGCAGCACCACAAATACAACAACACAGAGTCACACTATGTGAGACAGACACAGCTGGTCAAAGAGCCAACTGCAGTGAAGCAAAACCAATGCATACAGCTTCCGGGGGAAGATGAGACAATACTTGTCCTAACATTTTTTTTTTTCCCTTTAAGAAACACTGCCTTGAAGGTACAAGTGAAAAGAGAGTTTGGGAAATGTGTTTCCAACAAAGGGTACATGTGGTCCAACTGAAAACCTAAAACTCATCATGGAAAAGTCAATAAAAATCTTCGTGGACAATGAAAATTAGGGCAAACAAAAAAAAGCCATCATTATAGATCAAAAAAATACTGAGAATTTTTTTTTTTTTTTTTTTGTGAGACAGAGCCTCAAGCTGTCACCCTGGATAGAGTGCTGTGGCATCACAGCTCATAGCAACCTCCAATTCCTGGGCTCAAGCGAGTCTCCTGCCTCCGCCTCCCAAGTAGCTGGGACCACAGGCCCAATGCCTGGCTATTTTTTGGTGGTAGCAGTCATTGTTGTTTGGCAGGCCCGGGCTGGATTTGAACCCGCCAGCTCAGGTGTACGTGGCTGGCGCCTTAGCCCGTTGAGCCACAGGCACCGAGCCGAGAATTTTTGAAACAGCAATTTTGCAGATAAAATACACTACAAACATAAAATTTATCATCACTATCACTAGAAATTTCATCTTTTTTTTGACAAATTAATTGATTTGCCAAGTGAATACAACTAAGAGCAACAGAAAATCATTTGTAATGAGGGCAGCAAGAGCTTGTAGCTACCGAAGGGTGAGTTGTTTACTGTCACGTTAACTGGTCTAAAGAGAAGTTTAATACGTAACCTGCTCGGGGCAGACTAAATTCTACACAGCACATGACCACACAGAGAGACACAAAGGGCCCCAGGACAGCACAACCGGGGGACATGAGCACACACAAGGACATCAAGGACACCAGGACACCACAACTGGGGGACGTGACCACACAGAGGGACATCGAGGACACCAAGACAGCACAACCAGGAGACATGAGTGCACAGAGGGACACCAACAGCACCAAGACAGCAAACTGGGGGATGTGATCACATAGAGGGACACCAAGGACACCAGAACACCACAACCAGGGGACATGAGCGCACAGGACACTGAGGACACCAGGACAGCACAACTGGGGGACGTGACCACATAGAGGGATACCGAGGATACCAGGCCAGCATAACTGGCATTAACTGTGACGTGAGTGCACAGAGAGTGGACATCAAGGACACCTGGTAAGTAAAGTGGAAGGGCACTTGGCTGTTAATTTGGAATGTGAAAAGTAAAAATATGAGAAAAACTATCTGATGGCTATATTATAGATGATTGTAAGGCAGTGGTTCTCAACTTTCCTACTGCCACAGCCCTTTAATACAGTTCCAAAGGGGTGGCGACCCACAGGTTGAGAACCGCTATTTAAGATGGAAAAACCCTGAAAGCAAGAGATCTCCTATAGAAATCACAGCATTTTTCTTCTGTCTCTTCAGTTTTTACTTTTTAAAAACAGCTATTTCGGATGGCACCTGTGGCTCAAAGGAGTAGGGCACCGGCCCTATATGCTGGAGGTCGCAGGTTCAAACCCAGACCCAGCCAAAAACTGCAAAAAAACCACAACCCACCTATTTCCAGAAATGCACAGGACCACTAAGAGCCATGGAAAATTAGGTGGAATATAACTCCCACAAGGTTCGTCTCTGATCCCCTCACTGCCCACTTGCCACAGATATTCCCAGGGCTCCTTAGCACTCTGTGTGCGGCCAACAGGCAGATGACAACCCACAGCTGCAAGTAGCTCTCCGACGAACTGAAGTGCCAGCTAGGAGGGATCACCCTCTTCCTGGAACAGCCCTGGAGAGAACTGAGCAGCAGGACCTCCCATGGTGGCTCTGCCCAGGCATGAGTCACTTGAGAAGCACACTCCATGGTGTCCAACATCTGCCATCAGGGGACCCTGGGCAAAGTGTGGAGGAAAAGGTGGTGGATCAAAAGGATTTGGGCAATGCCTGTCATCCCAATGAGTTGGGAGGCCAAGGCAGGTGGATTGCCTGAGCCTGAGCCAAAGCAAGACCCCACTTGTACTACAAATATAAAAACTAGCTGATGTGGTGATAGGTGCCTGTAGTCCTAGCTACTTGGGAGGCTGAGGCAAGGGGATTGCTTGAGCCCAAGAGTCTGAGGTTGCTGTGAGCTGTGATGCCATGGCACTGTACCAAGGGCGACAAAGTGAGACTCTGTCTCAAAAAAAAAAAAAGGCCAAGAGCAGTTGCCCGGGACTAACCTCCCAATGTCACTGATTCTCTGCCTCTTCACACAGAGTTTGATTTTATAAATCAACTTATATAGAACCTTTTTATAACAAAACTCTTTGGAGAACTGTACAAGAACCCTATTTTTTAGATCTCTTTATTTGCCTCCAGAATAAAATGGAATAAACTGAGTTCACTCTCCTCTCCATCAACGCTGGGACTCCAAGGAATGTTCTTCCTAACAATTTTGTCTCATCCCAAATCCAGGAGAACGAGCGTAGGACAAAGGACGGTGTTGGCCCGAATCGTGTCTAAGCTTCTGGCAGACTGTTGAAGGTAGCTCTGGGTCAAAGGAACCCATGAGTGGAGTTGGGGGGCCTGAACCCAGTATGGCCTTGGTTCTGGGGGAGGCAAAGCCTGCAATCACAGAGGACTGTCCACAAGAGGTTTAATCTCTTCCTAGGCTATTCCTTTTACCTCGGGCCTTCCATCAAGGTGCAGAACTCAGGACTTTTCACCAGTTACTCTTCCTACTGCTCAATGAGTTTGCTTTTGAGCCAGGGATTATGCAGGGCTCAGGGGATTAAACTGTCTCCAGGCAGCTCCTCCGGTCCTGAAAACCAGCTTCCCTTGTAAAAGCTCATCCTAAATGCACTAAAGGGGGTGCGAGGGCCTCCGAGTTCTATAAGCCAAGCTGCTCTTGACATCTGACTCCTGCCAGCTGGGTGGGTCAAGCAAGACCCACCCGCTGAGTGCCCACAGCCACCTTGTAAAGCAGCGCCATTCTCTTCTTGCCTTCCAGGCCAGTGCCATCTCACTTTAGAAAACACTCGTCACAAGTTAAAGCTAAATTTTAGTTTTACTAGTTAACTAGTTAACTATACAGTAAGAAATGTTTTGAGGGCCAAACACAGTGCTCATACCTATAATCCTAGCACTTTGGGAGGCCTTGGTGGAGGGCTGCTTGAGCCCATAAGTTGGAGGTTGCAGTGAGCTGTGATAGAACCACTGCACTCCAGCCTGGGTAACAGGGACCCTGCCTCTAAAAAAAGAGAAATCTTTGGCTGGGTACCTGTGGCTCAGCGTCTAAGGCGCCAGCCACATAGCTCAGTGGCTAGGGCACCAGCCACATATACCAGAGCTGGCAGATTCAAATACAGCCTGGGCCTGCCAAACAACAACAACTATAACCGAAAAACAGCTGAGCACTGTGGCAGGCACATGTAGTCCCCGCTACTTGGAAGACTGAGGCAAGCGAATCGCTTAAGCCCAAGATTTGGGAGTTGCTGTGAGCTGTGATTTCACATAACTCTACTGAATGCGACATAGTGAGACTCTGTCCCCCCTCCCAAAAAAGAGAAATCTTTGAAAAGGGTTATTCTGTCTTCCCCAAATCAGCCTCTCAAACTCATGAACGCACCTGTCACTGCTCCCTGAGCCTTTGGGGTGAATGCTCCCAGCTATTGCACATCAGTTTCCCAGCACCTCAACATCTGGTCACCATCCTCTAGGCACCAAGAACTGGGCCTCCTGTGTTTATTTCCAAGAATCTTTCCACAATCAATATGCCACTCTCATTTCAGATAAAATCAGTCACCAGACCTCGTATTTCATCTTCTAACATGTTTCTAAATCCACTGCTGTAAATCCAGTCTAGACTTAACAATTCCACTAGCACTCTGCAGAACAGCAACCAGCATCTTCTAACCCGTGTCTACAGCTCCCAGAGGTGGCACCACTGGCCCAACCCAGTACTAGTGATGCCACTGATATGCATCATGACACTGAGGAAACTTTTAATCTGTGGAATGTGAGCCCCTTTGAATTACCAGGGCCACAGAGGCCCTGAAGTGACAAAGCATCACACTCATGCTCAAGCTGAGTGACCCTGTGTCACACAATGCACCATGGGACACTGCGGCTCACACCTTACAGTTCGGTCATGGGCTCCTCATGTTTCTACAAACCAGAGTTCCTGACCAACAACGTTGGTGATCACCCCCGATGATCTTTTTCTTCAAAAATCTGAGCCTCTTTTTTGTTCTCTAGAATACTTCCCAGTGTCTTCTAGGCTGCAGTCCCCAACTTTGGTCCAAACAAAATCTCTATATTAATTTTGCCTCTGTTTCTTTCTTTAGGTTGACAATACCAGCAAGAATTCTCAGAATTACAGACTGGAATAAGCAGACTGGCTGACAGCCAGGGAGCAGAGGGACTCCCTGGCACTACATGGCAACAAACCAAACTAGGACAACTGCTAAAAGACCCAGAGTAAGGCTGGCTCACACATATCCCTAGGATTGAGACATGATTTACCTTTTGCTGTCCTAATTTTTTAAGCATCAATTTACTTAGAACCAAATTACTAAATTTGTCCTTTTCAGGTTTGGGGTACCTGGTAATAAATAGAAGAAAGAAAATGGAAAATAAGGATTTAAACTAGGATTATCAGTTTCCACCATTGCACCCAAGATCACTCCCTACAATGACCATGACTGCTAATATACAACAATGTCCTCATCTAATCCCAGCTGGTGCACATGTATTGTTCCTGATACTCTGTATGACAGACACTGCCACAGTGAACATTTTCTTTTGGGCACACTTTGACATCTGCCATGTCAAAGCATGCAGTCCTGCATTTTCTCTGTTAGTCCAATCACACTATTTGGTTTTGCAGTATACTATCAGAATACTATCTACATAATCAAAATGTTATAGTGTTTATTGGTTTTCAATTTTAAAAATCAACCTATTAAGCAAAACACAGAAAACATACATTGCAGAATAACTTATGGAAACAAAGAGAAATGTATACAAGATGTAGTGATTAAGTTCATCAACTTGCCACCATGCCCTTATGTTGGCAGCACAAAATCTTATTTCTGCTACATGGCTCTGACTGCTGTGGGGATTGAAAAGAATATGCTTGTGTTTGACAAAAGATATTTAACAAGTTTTGTTTTAACAGAGTTGACTTTTCAAAGAAAATTGCACTTGAATTATTACTATAATATTAGAATAAAAATGTTTATCAATATTAAAAAAACACAGTATATTAAGTGTCTCACAGCTGTGATCATGTTGACATGTGGCAGTGTCTTGCTCAGTGGCGTTTATTATTGTTGTTGCATGTTTTTGTGTGTTGGCCTGAGAATGTCAGAGCTTGAATTAGAGCAACAAACAATAAATTTCTTGTTAAACCTGGCAATAGTGAGGGCAGCGCTTGTGGCTCAAAGGAGTGGGGCGCTGGCCCCATATGCCGGAGGTGGCAGGTTCAAACCCAGTCCTGGCCAAAAACTGAAAAAAAAAAAAAAAAAATCTGACAATACTGAAAGTGAAATCAGAGTCATGTTAGTCCATGTTTATGGGGATAAAGCCATAAAGACAACAACAATGTACAAGGGACTAAATGTTTTTCAGGGGAAGAAAAAGCCTCGCTGATAAAAAGAGGTCAAGGCAACCAGTGATGAGCAGACTGGATGAAAATATTGTGCACCAAAATCATCAGATGTCTGTGAGAAGCACAGCAGACTAAGAAATAGGAAAATCTTGGCACGAGAAAACTGTGTATAAAAATGGCCCCAAAACGGCTCGGCACCTGTGGCTCAACGGGCTAAGTGCCAGCCATGTACACCTGAGCTGGCAGGTTCGAATCCAGCCCGGGCCTGCCAAACAACAATGATGGCTGCAACCAAAAAATGGTCGGGCGTTGTGGCGGGCACCTGTGGTCCCAGCTACTTGGGAGGCGGAGGCAGGAGACTCGCTTGAGCCCAGGAATTGGAGGTTGCTGAGAGCTGTGATGCCACAGCACTCTATCCAGGGTGACAGCTTGAGACTATCTCAAAAAAATAAATAAATAAATAAATAAATAAATAAATAATAAAATAAAAAAATGGCCCCAAAGGAGCTCACAGATGAGCAAAAGCAAAGGAGAATTGGCGTTTGCCAAGAACTCTGGAGAGGCAAGACAATGGTCCTGGCCATATTATCACTGGTGATGAAACATAGATGTACCAGTACAACCCTGAAACAAGTGTCAAAGTACACAATGGAAGTTGGCCAATTCTCCATGATTAAAAATGTTACTGTCAGTCCTTAGAGTCAAAATGATGTTGCTAACCTTTTTTTGATATCAGAGGGATTGTTCATTATGAATTTGTACCAACTAGATGGTTAACCATGTTTAGTATTTCAAAGTACAGATAAGGCTCTGTGACGACCTGAACTTTTTGCCTGAACTTTTTGCCGGTTACTCACAGCTCTTGCATTAAAACAATGCAGCAGCTCACACCACACTGTCTGTGAGAGAGCTTTTAGCCAATAAAGAGAAAACGCATTGAGGGCAGCGCCTCTGGCTCAGTAAGTAGGACACTGGCCCCATATACCAAGAGTGGCAGGTTCAAACCCAGCCTGGGACATACTGCAACGAAAAATAGCCAGGCATTGAGGTGGGCACCTGTGGTCCCAGCTACTCAGGAGGCTGAGGCAGGAGAATCGCCTAAACCCAAAAGTTGGATGTTGCTGTGAGCTGTGACGCCAGAGCACTCTAGCGAGGGCAACAAACTAAGACTCTGTCTCTTAAAAAAAAAAAGAAAAGAAAAGAAAGAACATACTGAAACACCCTGGCTACTCACCTGAGGCCCCCTGTGGCTTTCTTTACTCAAAGATAAAGGAAACATTGAAAGGAAAACATTTTGATGATATTTAAGACAAGGGTGGTACAACAGCAGCTCAGATGGCCATTCCAGGAAAAGAGTTACAAAATGGCTTTGAGGATGGATTGGACACAGGTGTTGGCATGTTACTTCCCAAGGAGAGTACTTTGAAGGTGACCATAGTGGTAGTCAGCAGTAAGGTAGGTGGGTGGCACTTTTCTAGCCTGAGTTCACGAATTTAATTGTCAGACTTTATAGAAAACAACTGGGGTCAGGAAACCGGTGGGTTTAAGGAGTAAATTTCCAATCTTAAGTAAAGGAAAATGAAAAGAGTGTATCTGGCGTTGATAAAACACCAAAGACAAAGACTATTATTTAACATTGTAAAGGTAAATTATAGAAAAAAACAAAAATAACTGGAGAGAAAGCAGGAGGAAAACAGGTTTCAGGGAAGAATCAGGAGACAAGGAGAATGACAACGAACATGGATCGAGTGTCAGCGAAGCAGGCGCAGGGAACCCCCGAGCACCCTGTGACGCTGCTATAATCTCTCACGTGTTGTCAATTAGGAAATACGACTTAAGTAACTTCCCCGGATCGAACAAGTGAAGACAGAAGTGGGAACTGGAACGGAAGCAACCAGACTGCAATTTCAACCTCTTAAAACGGTGACAGTAACATTTAAATCTAAGTGAGTTAAAAATGAATAAGACCGGGCGGCGCCTGTGGCTCAGAGTGGGGCGCTGGCCCCATATAGCGAGGTGCAAACCCAACAAAAAATAGCCGGGCGTGGTGGCGGGCGCCTGTGGTCCCAGCTACTCGGGAGGCTGAGGCAGGGGAATCGCCTGAGCCCAGGAGTTGCAGGTTGCTGTGAGCTGTGACGCCACAGCACTCTACCGAGACCGATAAAGTGAGACTGTGTCTCAAAAAAAAAAAAAAGAAAGAAAAGGAAAGAAAGAAAGAGATGGAGGGAGGAAGGAAGGAAGGAAGAAAGAAAAGAAAGAAAAGAAAAAAGGGAAGGGGAGGGGAGGGGAGGGAAGGGAAGGGAAAAGGAAGGAAGGAAGAAAAGAAAGAAAGAAAGAAGCAGCTGAATAAAACCGGGACGCGGCTCCTCTGCCCAGGCGCCCGGCCAGTGGCCCCGGACGGAGCACGCGGTTTGGGCCTCCTCCCGCGCACGGACGCTGGCCCCTCAGGCAGCTCAGTCCCCGGGCATCTTTAAACTAGGGACACGGCTTCCCCGTCACGGGCGCCCGAACCCGGCGCAGGACGCTGCCTTAGCTTCCTGTTCCATCCTAGGCACATCGAGGTCTTCCTGGAGGCTCTGACCCGGACCTCGCCCCGGGGAGCGGCTGCTCGGGCGGAGGAACCGGGCGCAGGTCCCGAAGGTGGGCTCCGTAATGCAAGACCGTGACTGGACCAGCTGCCCCGAGCCCCGGAGCCAACAAGGCCCCCCGCGCCCGGACCCGCCTCGCACCGACCTTCCCAGGCTCCATAGTGCCTCACAGGCCCGGGCGGCCGCAATATCCTCAGCCCAGGCCAGGCTCGGCCACCCCAGGAGGAGAGGACCGGCCCCTAGCCCGCACCTCTCCAGTGGCCGGGCCCTGGCCTGCGGCGCGGCAGCTTCGCGGACGGCGCGTCCCGGATTCCTAGCAACCGGCAGGCAGAAGCAGCAGAGAGCAGAGCGGTCGCAGCTTGACGAACCCGTTGGCTCTCCCAGTGCGCCTGCGCGTTCGTGGCTGACGTCACCCACAGCCCGGAGCCCCGACCGCGGAGCTGGCGGATGACGGGCATTCCCGGTGGCCGCTCACAGTGCGCCTGCGCATTCCCTGCTGCCAGCAACCGCAGGCAGGTGCTGCTGAAGGCCGAGCGAGTGCATCCCAGCATGCCCCGCGGCCGTTCCCAATATTCTTGCGCCGTACTTGCTCCTAGCAACCGCAGTTAGGCTCGGCGAAGGGTGGAATGGTCTAGACCGACATGCCCCGCGGCCACGCTCTGTGAGCCTGCGCTTGCCGGGTAGATAGGCCCTTGTGCGGCAGCGGGCGTGGCCGGCTACGGAGGTCTGCTGGCATCCTGAAAAACGGTTTACACTTGTAAGGCCGGTATACTGTGATAGAAACAGCCTCGTAGGACTGGCAGGAATCAAGTGCGAAAAGGGCTGTTGAATGGGAGGCTGTTCTTACAATGAAAGAGGCTGGAGAAATGGCAACGATGACAGATAAGCTTTGCCCCTCGGACTGACGTTTCTTAGAGCGTCCACTTGGAAGCCGACGATGCGAGGGAGCCGCAGCTAGACCCAGGCCAGTGAGGAGGTGCCCTGGGGTGCCCAGGCTGCCGAGCAACAGGAACAGACTTGGGGACCTCGCATCCATCGGTACCCGTGTCGGGTGTCTCCCGTCGTTGGCACTTGCCGGGAGAAATGGAAGGCAGGAAGGTAGCTCGTGGGACTGAAACCATTTGTTTAGGGACGGCTCCAAGCAGGCTACACGCTCAGTGCTGGCCCTCGAGGTCCCCTAATTCCAGTAGTTTAGGTCAGCTCTGCAGGACCCCAGGCCGGTAGCCCCAAGCAGTACCGCTCACCTGCATTCACGAACTCCGGGGACTACCTCTTGTTTGTTACCTCACCGGTTTTCACCGCTCAAGTGGGACGGCCATTTGAGATGTTGATTTCTTGTCGCTCCCCAAATACACTACATCCACAGGGTTTTGTGGGTTTTGTTTCCTCCTTCTCGGTATGTCCCACCATGTTTGCTGAATAAATGGATTTATGGGTTTAAAGGAACCTAAAACAGTCATTTTCTGGGTAGGTCACTTGCCAGTAGTTATAGTCTATCTCATAATAGTTATTCTGTCATCTTTATTGATTCACTAGATAGCTTATTAAGTTCTTTTGGTGTCCTGGAAACTGACAGTGCTAGAGACTGAAAGCTAAATAAAACACTATCTTGACCTTCAGTGGCGCCAGTGTTAGGAGAAAGAAATGTGAAAACAATGGTAAATATGAAAGGGTAAGAGCTACTCTTAAAACACAGTGGATAAAGAAACACATGCCTGCCTGGAAGATAAGAATGAAGTTGGAAAAGGCTTTTTTTTTTTTTGAGATAACGTCTTTTTCGCGGTTGGTAGAGTTCATAGCTCACAGCAACCTCAAACTCCTGGGCTGGAGCAACTCTCTTGCCTCAGCCTCCTGAGTAGCTGGGATTACAGGTGTCGCCACAATGTCTGGCTATTTTTAGAGACCAAGTCTTGCTTTTGCTCAGGCTGGTCTTGAACTCCTGAGTTCAGGTGATCCACCCACCTCAGCCTCCCAGAGTGCTAGGATTACAGGCGTGAGCCACAGTGCCCAGCCCCCAAAAGGCTTCATTTCAGTTGTACCCTGATTTACCAGGCCCAGATTTTGAGGCTCGGCGCCTGTGGCTCAACGGGCTAAGGCGCCAGCCACGTACACTTAAGCTGGTGGGTTCGAATCCAGCCCCCGGCCCGCCAAACATCAATGACAGCTGCAATCAAAACATGGCCGGGCGTTGTAGTGGGCGTCTGTAGTCCCAGCTACTTGGGAGACGGAGGCAGGAGACTCGCTTGAGCCCAGGAATTGGAGGTTGCTGTGAGCTCTGTGATGCCACAGCACTCTACCCAGGGTGACAGTTTGAGGCTCTGTCTCAAAAAAAAAAAAAAAAAAAAACATTTTGAGGAAAAAAACAAGGATGCAAGCACAGGAAGGGGTTAGAGTTCTATAACACTGCACTGTATACATAATGGCTCTGTACAATAGAGAATGCAAGCCACATATGTAAGTATATATGTTCTAATGGCTACATTTTAAAAAGTTTTAAAAAGCCAAGTGTAGTGGCTATACTTGTCCCAGCTATCAGGGAGGCTGAGATAGGAGGAACTGTTGAGCCCAGGATTTCCAGGCTGCAGTGAAATGTGATCACACCACTGCTCTGTAGCTTAGGTGACAGCAAAGATCTCATCTCTTGAAAAACTATGTTAAAGATGAAATCAGCCTGGGCATGATGAGGCACACCTGTAATGTTGCTACTTTGAGAGGCCAAAACAGGAGAATGGATTGAGCCCAAGAGTTTAAGGTTGCTGTGAGCTATGGATGTGAGCATTCAGCACCCATCTTTACAAAAGATAGAAAAATTAGCCTGGTGTTGTGGCATATGCTTGGACTTCTAGCTACTCAGGAGGCTGAGGCAGGAGGATCACATGAGCCCAGGACTTAGAAGTTGCACTGAGCTAGGATGACATCACTGCACTGTAACCCAGGCAACAAAATGAGACTGGGAAAAAAAAAAGGACAAGATCAAATTAAAAACATATTTAATCAAATACATGTTATTTTAACATAAACATTAAAAATATTATTGGGTGGCACCTGTGGCTCATCGAGCAGGACACCTGCCCCATATAACAAAGGTGGTAGGTTCAAACCCGGCCTCGGCCGACCTGCAAAACAGAAAAATAGCTGGGCATTGTGGCAGGAAATTGTAGTCCCAGCTACCCCGGAGGCTGAGGCAAGAGAATCACCTAAGCCCAGGAGTTGGAGGTTGCTGTGAGCTGCATGATGCCACGGCACTCTACCAAGGGCGATAAAGTAAAATTCTGTCTCTACAAAAATATATATATATATATATTGCGTTATTTTACAATATTTCTAAGCTGTCTTCACAATCCAGTGTGTGTTTTAAACTTACTTCTCAGTTCAGATGAGCCACATTTCAAGTCCTTAGAGCCACATTTGGCCAGTAGCTTTTGAATAGGAAAGTGAGACATGAGCAGAGAAAGTACCGAATGGGAAGGGTAAACAAATGAAATACTAAGAAAACACTGCAAGATAAGGGTAGCTGTAAGTGTCACAGAATGTTAGTGAAGAAAAGTAAGACACAGGAAGCCTATTGATTTGTGTACAGTGATTTTTGTATCCGCAGACTCAGTTGAATGTGTTTATAAATTCCAGGAGTCTCTGCAGAATTGTTGGGGTTTTCTAGATATAAGATCATATTATAAACAAAGTGATAGTTTTGTCTTTTCTATCCCCATTTGGATACCATTGATTTCTTTCTCTTGACTGGATTTCTCTGGCTAGTACTTCCAGCAGTATGTTGAATAGAAGTAGTGACAGTGGGCAACCTTATCTACTTCCAGATCACAGTAAGAATGCTTTCAGATTTTCCCTGTTCAATATGATATTGACTGTGGGTTTGTTGTATGTGGCTTTTACAATTTTAAGGTATGTTCCATCTCTGTCTATTTTGTTAGATGTTCTTATTCTAAATGGGTACTGAATTTTGTCCAGTGCTTTCACTGCATCTGTTGAGATGATCATATATGTATATACACAATACATACACACACATACACACACACACACATATATATATATATATTTTTTTTTTTTGCTTCTGTTGTGGTGAATCACATTTATAAATTTGTGTATGTTGACCCATCCTTGCATCCTGGGATGAAGCCACTTGCTTGTGGATTTTTTTTTTTTTATGTGCCACTGAATTTAGTTTGCTAGAATTTTATTTAGAATTTTTGTATATATAGGAATATATATATATATTCCTAAGGGATATTCATCTGTAGCTTTATTTTTTTGTTGTGTCCTTTCCTGGCTTTGGTATAAAGGTGATACTGGCTTCATAGAATGAGTTGAGGAGGACCCCTTCCTTCTAAAGGTTATAATATAATTTCTGTAGTATAGCTATCAGATCCTCTTTGTAGGTCTGGTAAAATTCAGCTGTGAAACCAGCAGATCCAGGACTGTTTTTCATTGGAAGGCATATTATTGATACTAGTCTGTTTAGGAGTTCTATTTCTTTCAGATTGAACCTAAGGAGACTGTTCCCAAGAAGTTAGCCATTTCCTCAATATTTTCCAGTTTGTGTGCATGTTGGTTTTTATGGTATTCAGAGATGATGTTTTGTGTTTCTGTGGTATCATTGTAATATTTGTATTTCATTTATAGGAATCTTTCTTTTCTGTTTTTGGTTAATCTAGCAAGATGTCACTTTTGTTTATCTTTTTAAAGAACCAACATTTTTCTCCTTGCTTTCTTACCTAAGCTTAGAAAAAAAAATCAACATTTTATGTCATTAACCTTCTATATAATTCTTTTGTTATTGATTTCATTTAGTTCTACTCTGACCTTAGTTATTTCTTCTTTTTCTGCTGGGTTTAAGATTAGTTTGCTCTTTCTTTTCTAATTCCTTGAGATTTTTCATTAGATTGATTTGTGATCATTCTCTTTTTTTTGACATAGGCATTTAAAGCTATGAATTTTCCTCTCAGGACTGCTTTTGCTGAATCCCACAGATATTGACAACTTGTGTTCTTTTTGTCATTTAGTTCAAAGAATCTTATAATTTTCATTTTAATTTCCTTCTTGGTCCAATAATAAGCCAGCAGTAGGTTGTTTACTTTCCATGAATGACTTTGTGTAGAATTGAGTGCTTCTTTTAGAGTTGATTTCTAATTTTATTCTACTATGATCCAAAAACATACATGGTATAATTTCTTTTTTTTTTTAATTTGTTAAGACAGTTTTTTAATCTTTTTCAAATTTATTTTTAATTCTTATGTGTACTTAATAGCTATATATATTTATATGGCATGTGATTTTTTTTTATAAAGAATATGGATTATTTACTTATTTTTTTTCAGATTAATATGAGGGTACCTTATTCTCATTTCCAAGGTAAAGTTCAAGTTGTAGTAGAGCCCTTCATCCAGGGGGCTTGCTGAACACCCTCACATCATACAGGTGAGGTGCCAATTGTCCCCCACCCCGCCCCTGCCAACTCACCCTCTCTTCTTCTCTCTCCCTTCCCCCCCTTGCTAGTCTATACTATTTATGTTTTATCATTTCTGTGGGCATGTAATTATGTATATATTGGTTTCATATTAGTATTTGAGTACACTGGATTTTTTTCCATTCTTGAGATACTTTACTAAGAAAACTATGTTTCTACTCCACCCAGGTAAACCTAAAAGATGTAAAGTGAGATATGCTTTATGGCCTAAGATGTGATCAGTTTTGGAGAATGTTCTGTGTGCTGATGAGAAGAATGTATATTTAGTAGTTTTTGGATAGAATGATCTATAAATGTCTATTAGCACATTTACTCTACAGTTTCATTTACGTTCCATGTTTATTTCCTATTTTCAACTTGGAAGATCTGCCCAGTTCTGTCACTGGATATTAAAGTCCCCAGTAATATTATGATATTACTGTTTATCACTTTGTTTAGATCTAATAGAGTTTGGTTTATAAATCTGGATGCACCTGTGTTAAATGCATAAATACAATTGCATGTCTTCTTGTTGAATTGTTCCCTTTATCATTGTATAGTGACCATCTTTCTCTTTCTTCACAGTGGTTTGAAATCCATGTAATGTGATATAAGAATGACTATGTCAGCTTTCTTTTGAGTTACATTTACATAGAATATTGTTTTCCATCCCTTCACCTTGAGTCTGAATGAGTCCTTGTGGATGACATGCATTTCCGGAAGACAACAGATACTTGGCCTATATTTCTTATCCATTCAACGAGGCTATGTCTTTTGAGAGGACAGTCCAATCCATTCACATTTGTTGAAAGAATTGAAAAGTGGGAAGGTTTCTGTTCATCCCCTTGAGCAGAACTTTACTGCTTTGTTTTACCTCTTGAGTCATTATGGTGCCTGCTCTCTGAACTTTTAGCATTTAGTTGTTTTTATGCTGCTGGGTGTATATTGTGCTGATCATTGTATAATGCAGATCTGAGTACTTCCTGCAGCGTAGATCTAGTCTTGACAAATTGCCTCCACATTTGCTTGTCTGAAAAAATTGTTGTTTCTACCTCATACAAGAAACTTAGTTTTGCAGGATACAAAATTCTAGGCTTGCCATTACTCTGTATAAGAAGGCTGAGAATGGAGCCCCAGTCCCTTCTGGCTTGTAGTCTTAGTTGAGAAATCTGCAGTTAGTCTGGTGGGTTTTTCTTCAGAAGTAGCCTGATGCTTTCACCTAATGTTCATTGGAGTTCCTTTCTTGTGTTAACTTTGGCCTATCTGATGACTATATGTTGTGGTGATTACCTCTTTTTTTTTTTTTTTTTTTTTAGAGAGACAGAGTCTCCCTTTATGGCCCTTGGTAGAGTGCCATGGCATCACAGCTCACAGCATCCTCCAACTTCTCGGCTTAGGCAATTCTCTTGCCTCAGCCTCCCAAGTAGCTAGGGACTCCAGGCACTTGCCACAACGCCTAGTTATTTTTTGTTGCAGTTTGGCTGGGGATGGATTTGAACCCACCACCCTGAGTATATGGGGTCAATGCCCTACCCACTGAGCCACAGGTGCCAACCCTGGTTATTGCCTCTACATAATGAATTTCCCAGGGATCTGTTATATTTCTAGTACCTAGATGTCCAGATTTCTAGCAAGACCTGGGAAATTTTCCTCAAATATCACTAAAATAGGTTTTTCAGCCCCTGTGTATCTTCTACACTCTCAGGGATACTTATAATTCTTATGTTAGGCCTCTAGATCTCTTGTAGGCTTTGTTCATTCTTTTTATTTCTCTATTCTTTCTCTTTGACTGACTTAATGCAAAGGGGTTGTCTGATATAGCCTATTCTTAAAGCTTTCCACCATGTTATGTATTTCCTTGAACGAATTTTTCAATTCCAGAATCTCTGCTTGGTTTTTTTTTTTCTAATAACAACTTCTGTAGTGAATTTTTAATTCATTTCCCATGTGGTTTTTGTGGTTTCCTTGTGTTGGATTTCTATCTTCTATTGGATTCCATTGAGCTTCCTTACAATCCATATTCAAAATTCTTTATCAGTAATTTCAATATTCCATTTCGTTTGGTTTTCATTGGTATGAAGTTATTGTTTTCTTATTATTTTTTTCATGTATCCTGAGATCTTTCACTGATTTCTTCTCATCTGGAGCAGCTTTTGATTCTTCTTTTTTTTTTTTTGTAGAGATAGAGTTTTCACTTTATCGTCCACAGTAGAGTGCTGTGGCATCACACAGCTCACAGCAACCTCCAACTACTGGGCTTAGGCAATTCCCTTGTCTCAGCCTCCCAAGTAGATAAGACTACAGGTGCCTGCCACAATGCCTGGCTATTTTTTTGTTGAAGTTTGTCTGGGGCCAGGTTTGAACCAACCACCCTTGGTGTATGGGGCTGGCGCCCTGCCCACTGAGCTACAGGTGCCACCCAGCTTTTGCTTATTTTTGGATTTTATTTTGTTTAAATAATGGTACACCCAGTTTAGTCTCTGAGACAGTGAGTGGTGCTTTTGCATGAGACTCAATCACACCCTGTATGATTGAGTCAGTAGATATTGTAAAGGACTGTGCAAATTGACATCTCTGTCCTTGGGTGGTGCTTGCCAGAAGGAATAAGCTGCAATGTTGGTTTGGGGTTCTGTTACAGGCTCTAGTCTCTCAGAAGAAGCAAGTGATTGGCCAGGTGTGGTGGTTCACGCCTGTAATCCTAAAACTCTGGAAGGCCAAGGTGGGTGAATAGCTTGAGCTCACAAGTTCAAGACCAGCAAAAGCAAGACCCCCATCTCTACTAAAAATAGAAAAACTGAGGCAAGAGGATCACTTGAGCCCTAGAGTTGGAGGTTGTCATGAGCTATGACACCACAGCACTCTACCCTGGGTGATAGGTTGAGACTCTTTTTCAAAAAAAAAAAAAAAAAAAGAAGCAGCATGTGATTACTAGTGGTGGTGAATGAGATCCTAGACCTCAGTTGAGTTCTTTTTTTTTTTTTTTTTTCTTGAGACAGAGCATCAAGCTGTCACCCTGGATAGAGTGCTGTGGCATCACAGCTCACAGCCACCTCCAATTCCTGGGCTCGAGTGAGTCTCCTGCCTCTGCCTCCCAAGTAGCTGGGACTACAGGCGCCCGCCAGAACACCTGGGCATTTTTTGGTTGCAGCCGTCATCGCTGTTCGGCGGGCCCAGGCTGGATTCGAACCCACCAGCTCAGGTGTACGTGGCTGGCACCTTAGCCCGCTGAGCCACAGGCACCGAGCCCCTCAGTTGAGTTCTTAATCTCTGCCACAGCAGAATTGGATGGGAGAGTGTGGCTAGGTGGGGCTGGGTCAGTCAGCTGCCCTGAGAATCCATCAAAGCTGGCAAGGTATCTATCTCTACTGGGGTCAAATGTCTGCTCCCTGCTTCTAGGCACAACCTTCAGGAGGGGCTGAAGTGGTCTCATGCAATCATGAACCTCCCTTCCTTGCCCCTGAGCAATGCAACAGACCTGGGAGTATGGGATCTGACTTGTGGGCCTGTCCCTGGGCCCCCAAATGTCAATGTCTGATCATTTCAAGGATAAGTATATGCTGGTCCCAAGTTGCCCATGAGGTGCCCAAACAGGTTTGATGTCCTTTTACCTCAGGATATGCCCCACTCTGATAGTCAGTGGGCAGGCAGCATCAGGGAAGGCTGGTGGGCAGAGAGTTCATAGTCCTAGTACCCCTCAGTCTGCCGAGGGACCCCTAGACAAAAGATCTGAGCCTCACTCTCTGTGGAAGTCTCAGTGTGGTGGCTCAGTTGTCTCTCTCAGCAGCCATAGATGGGGGAGGAAAAGGGGAGAAAAACAGTCTGGTATGTTTAATCCCTATTCTCTTTGGAAGCCTGGTGTGGTAGATGCACCATCAGGGATAGGGGAAGCAGTTCCTATGAGCCCCAGCTCAATCGTCTCTCAGCAGCCATGGGCAGGACAGGGGAAGGGGAGGAAAGGGGATGGAATGTGAGAAAGCTAGCACTCTGGTCACCTCTGTCCCTCTTCAAAAGGAAGCCCACCCAGAATGTCCAGACTCTGGGGTCACACAGATTCTCTGGGACCCACTAGCCCCCTGTAGCTCCCAGAGGAGGCTAGACTGGAATTTGGAAATGTTTGTGTGGAACAAGTGAGATTAAAAGTGAGGGGCTGACCAGAGATGCTGGCATGTATGTGGAGAAAAGGGAACACTTCTACACTGCTGGTGGGAATGCAAACTAATACATTGGAGAACTAATACATGTTTGGAGAATACTTAGAGATCTAAAAATAGACCTGCCATTCGATCCTATAATTCCTTTACTAGGCATATATCCAGAAGACCAAAAATCACATCATAATAAAGATATCTGTACCAGAATGTTTGCAGCCCGATACATAATTGCTAAGTCGTGGAAGAAGCCCAAGTGCCCATCGACCCATGAATGGACTAATAAATTGTGGTACATGTATACCATGGAATATTATACAGCCTTAAAGAAAGATGGAGACTTTACCTCTTTCATGTTTACATGGATGGAGCTAGAACATATTCTTCTTAGCAAAGTATCTCAAGAATGGAAGAAAAAGTATCCAATGTACTCAGCC
>CAUYON010211927.1:0-11041 GCA_963573935.1 Arctocebus calabarensis
ACCTCCATCCAAGTTACTACAAATGCTGCAAAGTCTCATTATTTTTGATGGCTGAGTAATATTCCATGGTGCACATATACCATAGCTTACCAATCCACTCCTGGGTTGAAGGACATTTAGGCTGTTTCCACACTTTAGCAATTATAAATTGGGCAGTGATAAACAGCCTCATACAATTGTCTTTATAATAAAAGTATTTTTTTTTTCTTCTGGATAGATGCCCAGCAGAGGGGTTGCAGGATCAAACAGGAGGTCTAGGTTGAGTTCTTTGAGCTTTCTCCATACTTCCTTCCAAAAGGTTTTATTAGTTTGCAGTCCCACCAGCAGTGTAAAAGAGTTCCTTTCTCCCCACATCCATGTCAGCATCTGAAATCTTAAGATTTTGTGATATAGGCCATTCTCACTGGAGTTAAATGGTATCTCAGGGTGGTTTTAATTTGCATTTCTCTAATAATTAAGGACGATGAGCATTTTTGTTTTTTTTTTAATTTTTACATGTTTCTTTGATTTTTTTCACCATTCTAGTTTAAATACAATCTTCCATTTTTGCCTTCTTCAACAAATATAATTTTATTTTTGCTAGTGTTTTTGTCCCTATTATTCCCCCCCCAATTAAATCTTATAAGGGTTTCTGTTTGTTTCTTTTGGATTGATTTACAGTATTTTTGTCTTTCCTCTGTATCTGGTGGAGGTTGGGTACTGTGTCTGAGCTGGCTGGCTAAGAGCAGTTGATCTCAAGGGAATCACCCAACCCAGCATCCCTACAGGTAGGGGGTCTCTAAGGTCGGGCCCTAGTACCCTACCACACACTTATATTTCTCCTGTTTCTCTCATTCACTGCCTCTCTTCTTTTCATCAACATTTCTTTTTACTCACATCCTGTTCTTCCTTTCTCTCTCTCTCTTTTTTTTTCTTTTTCCCCTTCTCTCTTCTTTAAGTTCTTGTTCACTTCTTGCTCTTTAATATTTTCAGCCTTCTGTTCTTTCATCAGAAGGACTCATTAAAAAATCTGGCCAGTGCCACAGTAACTTAAAGAGCAAAAAGAAGTGAAAGGAAAATTAGGATAAGGAAACAAAGATACAAGAATGCGCTCATGAGGAAGAATAAGCAGAAAAATTTTGGCAAGATGAAATCCCAGGCAAGAGTAACCACTTCTAGGGATCATGAGATAGCTACTGCAGAAGATTCTTCCTATATAGAAATGTTAGAAATAACAGAAGGGGAATTTAAAGTACAGATAATGAAAACAATAAGGGAAATTGCTGAGAAAGTGGAAAACAATCAAAAAGCAATAAAAGAAATTGCTGAGAAAATGGATAATAACCAAAAGGAAATTCAAAAACAGAATCAAATAAGAGATGAAAGATACAAAGAAAATAAAAAGGGTATAGCAGAGTTGAAGGAGCTGAAGCAGTCAATTAGGGAATGTAGGGATGCAATAGAAAGTATTAACAACCGTTTAGACTATGCAGAAGAAAGAATCTCAGAGGTAGAGGATAAGGCTCTTGAGATAACTCAGATAGTTAAAGAGGCCAAAAAGAAGAGGGAGAAAACATAATGTTCACTGACATAATTATGGGGCTTTATGATGTGTTCAAACATACTAATTATAGGTATCCCTGAAGGAGAAGAAGAATGTTCCAGAGGAAAAGAAGCCATTCTAGAGAATATTGTAAATGAAAATTTCCCAAATATCATCAGAGATTCTGACATACTCCTCTCGTAGGGATATCAGTCCCCTGGTCACCTCAACACAAACAGAACTTCTCCAAGGCATATTGTGATGACTTTATCCAAAGTTAAGACAAAAGAAAAGATCTTACAAGCTGCCAGATGTAAGTGCCAACTGACCTACAGGGGCAAACCTATCAGGATGACCACAGACTTCTCTAATGAAACTTTTCAAGCCAGAAGACAATGGTCATCTATCTTTAACCTACTTAAACAGAACAATTGCCAGCCCAGAATTCTATACCCTGCCAAACAGAGCTTTAAAATTGATGGAGAAATCAAATCTTTTATTGATATGAAAATATTAAGGAAATTTGTCATAACAAGACCAGTTCTACAGGCAATATTTCAACCTGTTCTACATACTGGCTATCACAACGGACCTTCAGCAAAGTAAACACCCAGAAAATTATAGGGCAGAATCTAGTTTCCCCAATGATGCAAGACAAAACTAAGCAACAGACATTCACAAAATAAGATAAATAGAATGCTATCACATGTATCAATAATCTCAGTAAATGACAATGGCTTGAATTCTCCACTGAAGAGGCATAGATTACCTGATTGGATTAAAAAACACAAGCCATCTATCTGCTGCCTGCAGGAAACCCACCTCACCTCAAAAGACAAATTAAAACTCAGAGTGAAGTGTTGGAAGTCAATTTTTCAGGCAAATGGAACTCAGAAAAAAAAGAGGAGTTGCAATCTTACTCTCTGATACATGTAGATTTAAAGCAACTAAAGTCAAAACAGATAATGATGGTCACTTTATATGTGTTAAGGGAAAAATACAACAGGAAGACATTTTAATTTTAAATATTTATGCACCCAATTGAAATCCTCCCAGATTTGTGAAACAGACTCTACTTAGTTTCAACAATATGATATCCCATAACACCATAATAACAGGGGACTTTAATCTCCCTCTCTCAGTACTGGACAGATCTTCTAAACAGAAATTAAATAAAGATATTAGAGACTTAAATGAGACTTTAGAACAACTGTGCTTGGTAGCTGTATATAGAACGCTCTATCCCAAAGATATAGAAGATACATTTCTCTCATCATCCCATGGAACATTCTCCAAAATTGACCATATCCTCGGAGACAAAACAAACCTCAGCAGGATCAAAAGAATTGAAATTGTACCTTGCATCTTTTCAGACCAAAAGGCACTAAAAGTGGAACTCAACTCCATCAAAAAAGCTCAACCTCACACAAAGGCATGAACGTGAAACAACCTTATACTGAATTACACTTGGGTGCAGCAAGAAATATAAAAGGAAATCATTAACTTCCTTTAGTATAACAACAATGAAGACACAAATTACCAAAACCTATGGGATACAGTGTGTGCACACTGTACCCCATGAATTAAATAATGTACACAGCTATGATTCAATTAAAAAAAAAAAAAAAAAAAAAAAAAAAAACTATGGGATACAGCAAACGTAGTCCTGAGAGGAAAATTTATTGCTTTAGAAGCCTCCATATGAAAAACAGAAAGGGCATATGAACAAACTCACAAACCATCTGATGGAATTGAAAAAAGAAGAACGATCTAAGCCTAAACCAAGTAGAAGAAAATAAATATCCAAAATTAAATCAGAGATGAATGAAATTGAAAACAAAAGAACCGTTCAGAAAATTAATGAAACAAGGAAATTTTTTTTGAAAACATAAATAAATTAGATAAGCCTTTGGCCAGAATAACTAGAAATAAAAAAGGAAAATCTCTAGTAACTTTAATCAGAAATGAAAAAGGGGAAATAATGACTGACGTTACAGAAATACAAGAGATTATCTTTGAATACTACCGGAAGTGTTATGCCCAGAAATTTGACAATGTCAAGGAAATGGATCAATTTTTGGAATTACACCCTCACCCTAGACTTAGCCCAGATGAAATAGATGTCCTGAACAGACCAATTTCTAGCACTGAGATCAAAGAAACAATAAAAAATATCCCAACAAAATAATGCCCTGGTCCTGATGGCTTCACTCCAGAATTTTATCAAACATTCAAAGAAGAGCTTATTCCTACACTAAAGAAATTATTCCAAAAAATTGAGGAAGAGGGAGTCCTCCCCAATATGTTCTATGAATCAAGCATCACTCTAATACCAAAACCAGGTAAAGATACAACTAAAAAGGAAAACATTAGATCAATTTCACTAATGAATATTGATGCAAAAATTCTCAACAAAATCTTGGCCAATATATTACAGCTTATCATTAAAAAAGTTATACATCATGATCAAGTAGGTTTTATCCCAGGGATGCAGGGTTGGTTTAATATTCAAAAGTCCATCAACATTATTCACCGTATCAACAGAAGCAGAACCAAGGACTACATGATCTTCTTAATAGATGCAGAAAAAGCATGTGATAAAATCCAGCATCCATTTCTAATTAGAATACTGAGGAGCATAGGTATAGGTGGCACATTCCTTAAACTGATAGAGGCTATCTATGACAAACCCACAGCTAATATTTTACTGAATGGAGTAAAACTAAAAGCTTTTCCTCTTAGAACTGGGACCAGACAAGGTTGTCATCTGTCACTATTGCTATTCAACGTAGTGCTGGAAGTTATAGCCAATACAATTATACAAGACAAGAAAATAAAGGGCATCCAGATGTGTGCAGAGGAGGTCAAACTCTCCCTTTTTGCTGATTATATGATCTTATTCTTAGAGAACCCCAAAGACTCAACTACTATACTCCTGGAAGTCATCAAAAAATACAGTAACATCTCAGGATATAAAAATCAATGTCCATAAGTCAATTGCCTTTGTATGTGCCGATAACAGTCAACAGGAGAGATTAATCACAGACACAGCTCCCTTCACCATTAGCTCAAAGAAAATGAAATACTTAGGAATATACCTGACAAAATAGATTAAAGAACTTTATAAAGAATATTATGAAACTTTAAGAAAGGAGATGGTAGAGGACTTTAATAAATGGAAGAACATACCATGCTCATGGTTGGGAAGTCAACATTGTTAAAATGTCTATACTTCCCAAAGTAATTTACCAGTTTAACACCATCCCTATTAAAATACCAACATCCTACTTTCAAGACCTGGAAAAAATGATTCTGTGCTTTGTATGGAACCAGAAAAAAAAAAAAGTATAGCTAAGGAAGTTCTTAGGAATAAAAATAAAGCCGGGGGTATCACCATACCAGATTTTAGGCTGTATTACAAAGCCGTAGTAGTCAAGACAGCATGGTACTGGCACAAAAATAGAAACATAGATACCTAGAATCGTATAGAAAACCTGGAAATGAAACCAACAACTTACAGCCATCTAATCTTCGATAAACCAAACAAGAGTGTTCACTGGGGGAAAGACTCACTATTCAATAAATGGTGCTGGGAGAATTGGATATCCATATGTAAAAGACTGAAACTGGATGTGCACCTTTCTCCCCTCACAAAGTTTGATTCGAGATGGATAAAGGATTTAAATTTAAGGCATGAGACAATAAAAATCCTCAAAGAAAGAATTGGAAAAACATTGGAAGATATTGACCTGGGGAAAGACTTTATGAGGAAGACTATCTTGGCAATAGCAACAACTGCAACAATAAACAAATGGTATTTAATTAAAATTAAAAGCTCTGTACAGCCACAGAGACAACAACCAAAGCAAATAGACAACCTACTCAATGGGAAAGTATATTTGAAAATTTTGAATCTGACAAAAATTTAATATCCAGGATCTATACAGAACTTCAATTAATCTACAAGAAAAAAAACAATAATCCTATACATCAATGAGGAAGAGAGATGAATAGAATCTTCTCTAAAGATGACAGACAAATGGCCAGTAAACTCTTGAAAAAATGCTGATCATCCTGGGTTACCATCTTTAAGGTTAAACATAGTGACGTCCTCCTGATGTCAGAGTGCATTCTGCCCTCAGTTACCATCATTAAGCTTAACCTCAGTGAAGTCCCCATGTTGCCACAGGTGGTGCTTCCCTGGGTTACCGGCATTAAGGTTTAAACTCAGTAACGTAATCTGGATGCCACAGTGGGTGCTGTCCTGTGTTGCCTGCGTTCAGCATAACCTCAGGGACATTATCCTGACACCACTGTTGGTGTTGCCCTGGGTTACTATCTTTAAGCTTAACCTTAGTGACTTCTTCCTGCCACCATAATTGGTGTAGCCCTTGGTCACCATCTTCCTCCTGATATCACAATGTGTGTTGTCCTGGGTTCCCGTCAATAAGCTTAACCTCTGTGACGTCCTCCTGCCACCATAATGGCTGTTGCCCTGGGTTATCATCTTTAAGCTTAATCTTAGTGATTTCCTCCTGACATCACAATGGGTGTTGCCGTGGGTTACTGTCTTCAAGTTTAACCTTACTGACTTCCTCTTTACATCACAGTGGGTCTTGCCCTGTGTTACTATCTTTAAGCTTAACTTTAGTGACTTCCTCCTGACACAATAATGGGTGTTGCTTTGAGTTACATTCTTCCTCCTGACATCACAATGGGTGTTGTCCTGGGTTGCAATCTTTAAGCTGAACATTAGTGACTTGTGCCTCACACCACAAGGGTGTTGCCTTGGGTTACCATCTTCCCCCTAAGATCACAATGTAGATTGCCCTGAGAACCATCTCTAAGCTTAACCTTTGTGACCTCCTCCAGATATCACAATGAGTGTTTTCCTGAGTTACCATCTTCCTCCTGTCATCGCAATGAGTGTTGCCCTGGGTTACCACCTTCCTTTTGCCTTCACAATGAGTGTTGCCCTTGGTTACCATATTTGAGCATAACATTAGTGGCTTTCTCCTGACATCACACTGGGAGCGGCCCTGGGTTAACATCTTTAAGCTTAACCTCAGTGTTGTCCTCCTGACGCCATAGGGGGTCTGGCCCTGGGTTACCGCATTTAAGCTTAACCTCAGTGACGTCCTTCTGATGCCACAGGGGGAGTAGCCATGGGTTACCCTCATTAAGCTTAACCTCAGTGACATGCTTCTGTAGCCAAGGTGGGTGTGGCCCTGGGTTACCGCCATTATGCTTACCCTCAGTGAGGTCCTTCTGACACCACATTTGGTGCTGCCCTGGGCTATCATCTTTAAGGGTAACTTCAGTGCCATCATTGTGACACCATCGTGGGTGTTGCACTGGGTGACTATCATTAAGTTTAACCTCAGTGACATCAAGCTTAACTTCAGGGACATCTTTGTGCCACCCCTGGATTACCATATTTAAGATTAACCTGTGATGGCCTCCTGCTGCCACAAAGGTTGTGGGACTGGGTTACCGTATTTAAGCTTAACCTCAGCCACATCCTCCAGGCACCAAGTGGATGCTGTTCTGGGTTCCCATTGTTAATCTTAATCTCCGTGACGTTCTCCTGACATCACAGAGGGCATAGTCCTGGGTTACCATCCTTAAGCTTAACCTAGGTGACATACTCCTGACACTACAGTGGTTATTGTCCTGGGTTACCATCTTTAAACATAACCTAGGTGATGTTCTCCTGACATCACATTGGGTGCTACACTTTGTTAACGTCAGGTTAACCAAGCTTTAAGCTTTACCTCAGTGACGTTCTCCTGACGCCCCAGGGAGTGGCTCCCTGAGTTACCACATTTAGCATTAATCTCAGTGACGTATTTATGACACCACAGTGGGTGCAAACCTGGGTTATCTTCATTAAGCTTTAACCTTACTGACATCCTCCTGTCACCACAGTGTGTTTGCCCCGGGTTACCAAATTTAAGCTTAACCTGAGTGACGTCCTTCTGACACCACATTGGGTGCTGCCTCGAGTTACTGTCTTTAAACTTAAACTCAGTGACATCATCATGATGCTGCATTGGGTGTTGCCTTGGGTAACCACCTTAAGCTTAACCTCAATGACATGAAGCTTAACCTCAGGGACATCGTGTCACCACATTGCATGTGGCCATGGGTTAAGGTCGTTAAGCTTAACCTCAGTGACGTCCTCTTGATGGCACAGTGGGTGTGGCCCTGGGTTAACATAGTTAAGCTTAAACTCAGTGATATGTTCCTTAAGCCACAGTGGGGTGACCCTGGATTACTGTCTTTAAGCTCAACCACAGTGATGGCCTTGTGACAGCAAGGTGTATGCAGCCCTGAGTTACCATCGTCAAGCTCAACTTCAGTGACCTCATCGTCATGCCACAGCTTGTGTTGCCCTGTATTGGCATCCTTAAGTTTAACCTCAGTGATGTCCTCCTGATGGTACAGTGGGTGTTGACCTGGGTTACTGTCATTCAGCTTAACCTCAGTGACATCCTCCTGACGCTACAGTGGGTACTGATCTGGGTTACCATCGTTAAGCTTTACCTCTGTGACGTCCATCTGATACCACAGCATTTGCTGCTCTGGGTTGCAGTCTTTAAACTTAACCTCAGTGACATCCTCCTGACATCACAGTGCATGCTGCCCTCGGTTGCCATCATTAAGCTTAAGCTCAGTAATGTCCACCTGACATCACCATGGATGTTGTCCTGAGCTACCATCATTAAGATTAACCTCAGTGATGTCCCCATGATGCCACAGTGGGTGCTGTCCTGAGTTACTGGCATTTAGCTTAACCTCAGTGACATCATCCAGAAGGCACAGTGGGTGCTGCCCTAGGTTACCATCCTTAAGCTTAACCTCAGTAATGTCAACCTTAATCTCAGTGATGTCATTGTGACACCACAGTGGGTGCAACCCAAGTTTACCATTTTTAAGCTTAACCTCAGTGACATCTTCCTGACGACACAGGGGGTGCAGTCCTGGGTTACCTTATTTAAGCTTAAATTCAGGGACGTCCTCCTAATGCCACATTGGGTGCAGCCCTGAGTTACCATCATTAAGCTTGACCTCAGAGAGGTCCTCCTGAAGCTAAAGTGGGTGTGCCCATGGGCTCCCATCCATAAGCTTCTCCTCAGTGACATCCTCCTGATGCCACAGTGGGTGCTGCCCTGGGTTAAAATCTATAAGCTTAAACTCAGTTACATCCTTCTGACGCCACAGTGGTTGATGACCTTGGTTACCATCATTAAGCTTAACCTGAGTGACATCTTCCTGATGCTACAGTGGTTGATGTCCTGGGTTACCATCATTAAGTTAAACCTCAGTGACATTGTCTTGATGCCACAGTGGGTGCTGCTCTTTGTTGCCATTGTAAAGCTTCATGTCAGTGATGTCCTCCTGAAGCCACAGTGGGTACTGCCTTGGGTTACCGTCTTTAAGTTTAACCTCAGTGACATCCTCCTTATGCCCCTGCATTACCATCTGTAAGATTAACCTCTTTGACATCCTCCTGATGCCACATTGGGTACTACTCTGGGTTACCATTTTTAAGCTTAATCTCAAACACATCCTCCTGATGCCACATGGGGTGCAACCTTGGTACTGTATTTAAGCTTAAGCTCAGTGACATCCTCCTGATACCACAGTGGGTGTGGCCCTGCGATACTGTCACTAAGCTTCAACTCAGTCATGTCCTACTGACGTCACAGTGGGTGCCACCCTGGGTTACCATCTTTAAGCATAACCTCAGTGACATCATCATGACATCTCAGTGGGTGTTGCCCTGGTTTACCATTTTTAAGTTTGACCTCAGTGATGCTCCCTTGATGTCATAGTGGGTGCTGTCCTGGGTTACCATCTTTAAGCTTAACTTCAGATATGTCCTCCTGATGCCATGTTGGGTGTTTCCCTGGGTTACTGTCTTTAAGCTTAACCTCAGTGATGTCCTCCTGATGCCACAGTGTGTGCTACCCAGGGATACTGTCTTTAGACTTCACCTTAGTGACGTCCTCCTGATGGTGTATCAAGTTTTGCCCTGGTTTACCATTTTTAAACTTAACCTCAGTGACATACTCCTGATGCCATAGTGGGTGCTGCCCTAGGATACCATCTTTAGGCTTCACCTCAGTTATGTCCTCCTGACGCCACAGTGGGTGCTGCCCTGGGTTACCATCTTCTACCTGTGATCACAATGTCTGTTTCCCTGAGTTACCAGCTTTAAGTTGAACCTTAGTCATGGCCTCCTAATATGACAATGAGTGATGTTGTGGGATATCATCTTCCTCCTGACATCACAATGAGTGATGCCCTGAATTACGATCTTTGTCCTGACATCACAATGTCTGTTGCCCTGGGTTACCAACTTTAAGCTTAAACTTAGTGACTTCCTTCTGAGATCACAATGGGTGTTGCCCTGAGTTATCATCTTTAAGTTCAACCTCAGTGATGTCCTCCTGATGCCACAGTGTGTGACTTCACTGAGGTTAAGCTTAATGACAGTAACCCAGGGCATCACCCACTGTGGCATCAGGAGGATGACACTGAGGTTAAACTTAAGGAGGGTAACCTAGGGCCACACCCACTCTGGCATCAGGAGGATGTCCCTGATGTTAAGCTTGACGTCACGTAGGTTAAGCTTAACGATGGTAACCCAGGGCAACACCCACTGTGGAGTCACAATGACATCACTAAGGTTAAGCTTAAAGACAGTAACCCAGGGCAGAACCCACTGTGTGTGTCAGGAGGACGTCACTGAAGTTAAGCTTAAGAACAGTAACCAATGGCAACAAACACTGTGTCATCAGGAGAATGTCACTGAGGTTAAGCTTAACAATGGTAACCCAGGGTATCACACACTGAGGCATCAGGAGGATATCACTGAGGTTAAGCTCAAAGATGATAATTCAGAGCCACACCATCTGTGACATCAGGAAGACGTCACTAAGGTTAAGCATCAAGATGGTAACCCAGGGTAGCACTGACTGTGGCATCAGGAGAATGCCACTGAGGGTAAGCTTTAAGATGGTAACCTAGGGAAGGACCTACTTTGAGGTCAGGAGGACATCACTGAGGTTAAGTGAAAAGATGGTAACCCACCCCACACACTGTGGTGTCAAGAGGACTTCACTGAAATTAAGTTTAAAGACAATAAACCAGAGCTGCATCACAGTGACTTCAGGAGATGTTGCCCTAGCTTACCATCTTTAAGCTTAACCTTAGTGACTTTCTCCTGCCATCACAATGGGTGTTGCCATGGGTTACCATATTATTCCTGAAATCACAATGAATGGTGCCCTGGGTTATCATATTACTCCCGAAATCACAATGAGTGTTGCCCTCGGGTACCGTCTTTAAGCTGAATCTGAGTGATGTCTTCATAATGTTACAGTGTGTGTTGCCTTGCATTGGCAGTTTTAGCTTGACCTCAGTGACATCCTCTTAATGCCACAGGGCATGTAGCCCTGGGTAACCATCATTAAGTTTAACCTCAGTGACCACCTCCTGACGTCACATTTG